>JAADWA010000289.1:0-33991 GCA_023335935.1 Pythium phragmiticola | reverse complement strand
GGCCGGTCACGACCTTGGCTTCGTAGTAGAAGACGCAGTGCAGCGGCGGCCGCGTGGCCATAGCGGCCATATCCTTGCTGAGCGGCGGTGGAGGCGGCGGCGCGGATGCGTCGGTCGGAGAAGACGGCGACTGACCCATTGCCGTAGCAGGTAGAGAGAGAGAGACAGAGAGGAGGTGCCGAAATGGAGCTCTTGGAGTTTTTGATGGGAGCTCTTCTCTGGGCTCGGACTCAGAAATCGCTGGGTGCCTGATACTGCATCCGAGTCTGAGACTGCTATTGTTGGGTATATATCGGGTTTCACAGGCACCTTGAAGCTGGTGGGTTTCGATAGATGCGTTTTCACAGGTCTGCACGTCCCCGTATGGCGCATTCAGGAAGGTTCTGTATCCCCCGACGTGAACCCGCCGGCTCATGGACCGCGCCACGCAACGGAGCTTTTCGCGCGCGCCGCGGCCGCGAGAGGACCGCGGCAACGCGTTCGCGCCGCTGCGACTCGGCTCGTGGCGCCGCGAGCGCTCCGTCTCACAGGAATTTGCAGCGCTGCCGCTGCCGTCGGACAGCGGTGGCCGTCAGCTCGCATCGTCCGCGTCTGGCTCGGCCTCCTCTTCCTCCCAGGCGAGACGCGCCGCCCTCGTGCGCGTGCGTACTGTAGATTAGGCACCTCTTAAACGATGTGGGCGTCTGTTGTTGGCTCACTAGTGGGGATGCCATGGCTACTCTGTAGAGTTTCCAAGTCGGCATCCGGCTCGAGCAGATCCTGCAGCCGACGGCGCCGCGGGGCCGCAAGACCAAGATCATTTGCGCCATCGGTCCGTCCTGCTGGTCGGTAGAGATGCTGGGTGCGTTTTCTTCCCTCCACTGCTGCTCGTATTCGCCTGTTATAACCGACTCTCGGTGGAACTCCCAGGTGAACTGCTGGACGCCGGCATGAACGTCGCACGACTCAACTTTTCGCACGGCGACCACGAGATGCACGCCAACAGCCTCTCGAATCTGCGCCGCGCCGTCGAGGCACGCCCCGGATGCCACTGCGCCGTGCTGCTCGACACGAAAGGCCCCGAGATCCGCACGGGCTTTTTGAAACACCACAAGCCCGTGCAGCTCCGCGCCGACCAGCTCTTGGAGATCACGACCGACTACGCCGTCGAGGGCGACGCGCGCCGCATCGCGTGCTCGTACGAACACTTGCCGACGTCGGTCTCGGTCGGCTCCAAGATCTTGTGCGACGACGGCAGCCTCGTCATGGTCGTCGAAGAGATCCGGCCGTGCTCCATCGTCGCGCGCGTGCGGAACGACCACGTGCTCGAAGAAAAGAAGAATATCAATCTGCCGGGCGCGGCTATCCAGATCCCGGGCATCACGCTCAAGGACGAGCACGACCTGCTCCACTTTGCCATCCCGCAGGCCGTCGACATTGTCTCGGGCTCGTTCGTGCGCACGGCCGATAACGTCCGCGCGATCCGCGAATGCCTCGGCGACCGCGGCCGCCACATTCGCGTGCACGCGAAAATCGAGAGTATCGAGGCACTGCGCAATATTGACGAGATCATTAAGGAGGCCGACGGCATCCACGTGAGCCGGGGCGACTTGGGCATGGAGCTGTCGCCCGAGCAGGTCTTTTTGGCGCAGAAAATGATCATCCGCAAGGCGAACCTAGCGGGCAAGCCCGTGGTGACGTCGACGCAGATGCTCCAGTCCATGACGCAGAACCCCGTGCCGTCCAGTGCCGAGTGCACGGACGTCGCGAACGCCGTGCTCGACGGCACGGACGCACTCATGCTGTCGGCCGAGACGGCCAAGGGCAAGTACCCGCGCGAGGCCGTCGCGATGATGGCCAAGATTGCGCGCGAGGCCGAGGCCGCGATCGACTATGGCGAACTCTACCGCGCCATGACGGCCGCGGCGCCGCGACCGTTCAGCATGGGCGAGTCGATCGCGTCGGCGGCCGTCGAGACGTCGATTGATGTCCACGCGCGGCTCATTATCTCGTTTACGGAGACGGGCGAGAGCTCCAAGCTACTGGCCAAGTACCGTCCGAAGGCGCGCATCCTCGCCGTCACGGCGTCGGGCTCGACGGCGCGCCAGCTCTCGGGCGTCTCTCGGTGCGTGGGCTGAGACGGGGTAGATGCAAGAGTGGGGCGGATCTGACTCTAGTGATTTTACTGTGCAGGGGCGTGTCGGGGCTACGGGTCGAGTCCATGGTCGGCGTCGAGAGCCTCACGATCAAGGCGATCGCGTACGCCAAGGAACAAAAGTGGATCGTGAACGGAGACAATATCGTGCTCATCCACGGGCTCCAGGACGCCGTCTCGGGCGCCACGAACGTCGTCAAAGTCATCGAAGCCAACGCTGGCGGCTTCACGAGCCCCACGAACTTCCACTTCAAGAACCTCAAAACGCACTTTTTCACGTAAAACATCGATATTATCTCAAAATACAAAATTAGGTGATACTCTGAATTTGTATTAGGGATTGGGTAATGATAGTCCCTCCTTCGTCTGAGACCGTTGGGATGAGAAATCTGAGTCGAAGAGACCTCTTCCCATTTTGGCGACCAGCCATTCAAACTCATTTCGGACAGAGAGCATGAGCGACGACGTCAAGATGGACACAGAGGTCGCCCCCGCCAGCAGCGCAGAGAGTGGTCAGGCTGTGGCTGCCGGCAGCAGCGAGGAGCTACAGACGCGCCGTCCGGGCGAGGCGCCCGTCAAGCGCGAGTACGTCCCGACGCTGTGAGCTGCCCAACACCTACCGATTGATGCCTGATGAAGCGCATTGTTGCATTCCTGCCACAGGTACCTCAAGCCGGCCGAGCTCATTCCACGTCCACCATCCGACCCACGCGACCGTGATGGAGATGGTGACGGTGACGGCGATGAGCGATCGGGCGGAAAGGGCAAGCGCGTGCGTGGCACGTTCAAGAAGCGACCGATCGATGCGGTCGCCGACGCCGCCGACTTGCTGTGCCGCGCCGTGGCGGCTGGCGGTGCCTGCAACTTTTCCGAGACGTGCAAGTACAGCCACGACGTGGACGACTACATGAAGCGCAAGGAGAAAGACTTGGGCGACACGTGTCCGCTGTTCACGGCCTTTCAATTTTGTCGCTACGGCGTCACGTGCCGGTTCGCACGCGCCCACACGGCCCAGGCGGACGGCACGCACCGCAACGTGGACGAGCGCCCCGCCGACCAGCGCAGCGTCGAGGACCCCACGATGATCCACGAGACGAACGCGCTGACCGACGCGGTGCGCATGCAGCTGCGCAAGAACACGTACCCGTTTGCGTCGGCCCAGCAGAACAAGAAGAACAAGTTTCAAAAGGGGAAACCGCAGAATCGCAACCAGGAAAAGGCCGAGCAGGCTGCTGCTGAGAGCAGCGAGGGCGTCCAAGCCGAAGTGGAGCTCAAGGAGGAAGTGGTGGTGCAAGAGACGAAGCCAGCGATCGACGTGGAAAAGAGTGAGAGTCCGCTGCTGCCCGAACGCAAGCCTGTCGACTTTAAGCGCAAGATCTACGTGGCACCGCTCACGACCGTGGGCAATTTGCCGTTCCGCCGGCTCATGAAGCAGCTCGGCGCCGACATTACGTGCGGCGAAATGGCCATGGCCACGAACCTGCTCAAGGCGCAGCAGTCGGAGTGGGCGCTGCTGCGCCGCCACGAGTCGGAAGACGTCTTTGGCGTGCAGTTGGCCGGCGCGTACGGCGACCAAATGGCGCGCGTCTGTGAGCTGCTCGCGCGCGAGACGGACGTCGACTTTATCGACATCAACATGGGCTGCCCCATCGACATTGTGTGCAAGGCCGGCGCCGGCTCGGCGCTCATGACGCGGCCGCCGCGGCTGCTCGAGGTCATTTCCGGTGCGCTCACGGGTATCGAGCTGGGCAGCCGCGAGCGGGCTCTCTCTTCACCGGGACTCACGGTCAAGCTGCGCACGGGCTGGTCGGACAAGACGCCCGTGGCCCACAAGCTCGTGCCAAAGATCCAGTCGGCGCGCGCCTCGTCGCTCTACATGAATGCGAGCGTCGTCCAGGACTACAAGCTGCGCGCCGTGCAAAGCGTGGACGCGATCACGGTCCACGGCCGCTCGCGGCTGCAGCGGTACACGCGGAACGCCGACTGGGACTATGTCTTCGACTGCAGCGACGCGCTGGAGAGTGACGACACCGTGGCCATGGTCGGCGGCGGCGACGTCATGTCGTTCCAAGAGTTTGACGACCACCTCAAGAACGGCAAGCTCGCGACCTGCATGATCGCGCGTGGTGCGCTCATCAAGCCGTGGCTGCCCACGGAGATCAAGGAGCGCCGCCACATGGACATCTCGTCGTCCGAGCGACTCGAGCTGCTCAAAGACTTCGTGCGCTTTGGGCTCGAGCACTGGGGCTCGGACCAAAAGGGCGTGAACCGCACGCGCCGGTACCTGCTCGAGTGGCAGTCATTTCTCTGCCGCTACATTCCGGTCGGTCTGCTCGAGGTCTTGCCCCAGCGCATCAACTCGCGGCCGGCACCGTACTACGGGCGCGACGACCTGGAGACGCTTATGGCCAGCGACCAGGCCGTCGACTGGATCAAGATCTCGGAGATGCTGCTCGGCCCCGTGCCCAGCGGCTTTCAGTTTCAGCCCAAGCACAAGGCCAACGCCTACACCACGGCCTAGGCATGCAACAAAGAACAATGGAATACAGTTTCAGTATAGTGCTCTTCTTCTTCTTCTCTTCTCTCTTTCTTCCACGACGCGACGTGGTCCGTTGATCTATTGCATGACACCGTTGGCCTCGGCACTGTTCTCTGTGATGGCCACCGCCTCCTTCTCGTCCTCGGGACTGCTCTCCTCTTCCTCTGCTGCCGCCGCCGCCTCCAGGGCCTTGCGCTGCAGCGCGCGCAGCTGACGCGCTTCCTCCTGTTTCTTCCGAGCCTCCTCGGCACGCGCCGCCTGCTCGTCCTCTAGCTTCTCCTTTTCGAGCCGCCGCTGGCGGCGCAGCTCGCGCTCGGCCAGCGCCGCCTCCTTCTCGGCCTCTTCGCGTGCTACTCGCCGCGCCTCGCGGTCCTGCTCGCGCTGCTCGCGCTCGGCCTCTTGTTCCACCTTGCGCAGCAGCTCGGCACGCTTCAGCTCGGCAATCTCTTCGAGCGACAGCACGCGCTTGTGCTGCTCATCCTCTTTGGCCTTTTCCAACTGCTCAATCTGCTTGACCTGGATGCGCATACTACGCTTGCGAGGGATGGCTTCAAGAATGGCCTTCTTCGTGGCCTTTTCCATCTCCTTTTCACGGGCCGCGGCCTCTTCGCCAATCTGCTCCACGAGCACCTCCAAGTGGTCGAGCAGCTCTTGCTCGCCGCGGGCCTTGCGGCCGCGCATCGCCTTCATGGCCGCGAGCATTTGCGTGAGCGCGTCGTCGCCCTTGGCCCACAGCGCCCACTTGTTGGTCTCGACCTCGACGCGGTAGATGCGGCGCTCGTTGTAAAACTGTGGAAAGTAGTAGTACAGGTTCCCCACGCGGTCGCGGCCCAGCGGTTCGACCCGCAAGTCGTCTTCTTCCATTTGGCGAATGTAATCCCTGTGGTAACGGTATCAGCGTACAGTCCAAACGGTCAACAGTCTCGCCCATGTAAGTCTCCACTACAGTACAACGTACGTGTTGAGCGGATCGTCCACGACGGCCTCGCACAGATTGAGCAAGATCTTGCAGCGCAGCACAATCGAGAGATCGCTAAAGCTCTGGTGCTTGAGCGGACACTCGACGCCGAGCCCCTCGAGCCGCGACTTGAGAATGTCGAGCGTGAGCCACTCGTCATCGCTGAGCTCCACGTCTCGTTCTTCGCCGTCGTCTCCTTCCTCCTCCTCCTCGGAATCCAGCAGAAACGACGCTGGCGTCTTCTCGCCGGCCTTGCGCAGCAGCGCGTACCAGCGGTCGTACAGCGCCATGTAGTACTCGCGCAACTGCTTGTTCCACCACTCGTACTTGAGCCCAATGCCCGGCGCGAGGCAGTCGCGCTCGCTCTTCTTGAGCAGCAGCTTTGTGAACACGTCCTCGAGCAGCGTCGAGCTCTCCGGATTTAAGAGAGCGGCCTCGTATTCGAGCAGCGTCGCGCCCACGCGCAGCGTCAGCGGCGTCTGCAGCAGCCACAGCACGTGGCACGCAGCAGGCAGTTCCCACATAGCACGCAGCTCTGCGAGGTCTTCGAGCTCGACTTCACAGGCCCAGTCAATCCCCGTCTCGTGGAAAAACGGTTTTTGTAGAGGCGCATTCTCGCGGAGACGGTCGTCCTGGGTCTTCCGCTTCTTGGCTGCGGCATTTGACGGTGGTTTCGAGGCTTTGGGTTTCGTAGCTTTTGGTTTGGACGCCTTGGTGGACTTGGCGGTGGCCTTGGGTTTGGTGGGCGTCGCCTTCTTGGCCTTCTTCTTCTGCGGAGGGAGCTCCTCCTCTACCTCTTCGACCTCCTCGACCTCCTCTCCCTGCTCTCTGCCAGAGTTGCCATCTTCCTGTGTATTGTCCTCTGTGCGATATCAGAGACTCACGTCAGTCTCCGCTCCCGTTTCAACCGTCACAACCCAGAACGCTCTTACCGTCGTTGCCAGTCGCTTCCCCCTCCATGGGGACATCTCCCCCCTCACGCTCCTCGTCGTCTCCGTCGGCCTCCTCCCCCGCGCTCTCAGTCTCCTCCGCCACAGGGTCCTCCTCTTCGCCCACCTCCTCTTTCTTGTCCTTTCGCGGCCGCTTGGCCTTACCGTTGGCCTTCGCAGGCGCCAGCGTGCCGTTCGCCTTGCGCTTCCGCTCCGCCGCAGGGGACGTCACCTCTTCTCCTCCTCCTCCTCCTCCTCCTCCTCCGCCCCTCTTCGCCGATGTCTGCTTCAGTGGCGCCATCCCTTTATCGTCTGCCAACTTTTTCTTCTCGTCACCCTTGGCGTCCGGAACGTTGTATGTGTTGGCGTTGCGACCGACACAAAATAACCAACATCCCCACTTATATCCAATCATCATTCTCTATTTGGATGTGGCTCAATTCAATTGGTCATATTTATCAGCGATATTTTGGCGGGAAACCGCATTTAAAGGGTTACACACCTAGGGGTATGATAGATACTAATGGACGGTGCCGGCGTTGTCTCTCTCTATATATTGACTGAATACCCCCTCTGAGCATGTATACCAAGTCTATCGGAAGGTCGAACTACGCGGCATCTGGTGGATCTTCTTCACGGGCGCCTTGGCGCTGGCCGGTTCTTCCAGGCCATCCGTCTTGCCGCCGCGGACCGCCACAAACGGATTGTACCCGCGGCCGCCAGTCTTCTTGTTGTGGCGGCCGCCCTTGTGCTCGTTGCGCTTGCTGGCCGCGGCCTTGGCGGCCTCTGACGCCTCGAGACGAAACTGCGCGCCGCTCACCTGCTTACTCGCGGTGGCATAGTCAAACGGCGTCGGTGTCTTCTTCGCTTGGGCTGCGACGCCAATTTGCTGCATGAACCCTTCGGCGCGCTGCTTGGTCTGCTCGGCTGACGCGCCTACGGCAGCGATCGCGTCGCTCGACGGCGCCTTGGGTTTCACCGCCATGGCTTCGGTCTTGACTCGCTTCGAGCGGTTGGACAATTTGTACTCGTCCGCCAACGACGTCGGCATCGTGTCGGCCACCGGAGCCGCCCTGGGCTTGGACGAGGCAGGCGCGGCCGCTTCCATTGGTTTCTCCACCGCGTACTCCGAGACCACAAACGACTGTGAGGCTACAAGTTCCTGAACACGACGCAGCGTCTCGTCTGCGTCTCTGTCATGGCGACTTACGTCAGCACCCATGGAACACTCGGCAAAACTGCGGCGCAGACTCAACGCCTCCACATCCGACGGTCCAGCGTCCGCTACCGTTGCTACGCGTGCCTTGCGCTTGCCGCTCACCCACCCACCGTACTCGGACAGATCCTTGACGCTTGTGAACGAAGCCTCGTCGTCATGGTCGGAGAACTTGCGCTTCTTGGGTACGACCGGTTCCTTCCGAGTGACATTGTGGTCTACTGCCTCGGCCTCCAACGCCGCCACCTTTGCCTTCTCGGCGACCAACATCGTCGTGATCTCGTGGGCGTGCTTTCGTACAAGCGGCGGCACAGGGTGGCACGTGCGGAAAAGCTGGTCCGTGCGAAGCGGCACGCTCTTGGCGATCTTAATCAGCGCGTGATTTGGAAGCACGTACGCGTGGGACTCGTCTTCGGCACGCGCGACGGCATCGCGCCAGAAAAAGAGGCGCTCAAACACGCGCAGCTGCAGCGCCGACATGACGGGTAAGCCCACCGTCGCCTTGAGCTTTTCACGGAGCGCGCTGCAGTCAAAGTCCGAGACCTCGGGCTTTTCATACACTTGCAGACAGAGCTTGCTCGAGTTGAGGAGCGCGTCGAGCAGGAGATTCGAGAGCGAGTTGCCGCTGGCGGCCAGCAGCTCCTGCTTCATCTGGTCGTAGATGTACAGCAAATACCGCGTGTCCTCGCGCGCGTACTTGACCATGTTGCGGTCGAGCGGACGGACGCGCCAGTCGGCGAGCTGGTACTGCTTGTCGGCCTCGATGCCGCAGTGGCGCTTGAGCAAGTACGCGAGCGAGAACCGCGGGTAGTTGAGAAGCCGTGCGGCCTGGCCTGTGTCAAACATGTTGACGACATAGAGCCCTAAGTCGCGTTGCAGCCAGAGAATGTCCATGTCGGACCCGTGGAGCACCTTGACCTTGGCCGGGTCGCAAAACACTTGGTTCAGAACTTGGAGCTGCCCACGCAGTGCGAGCGTGTCCACGAGAAAATCCTCGCGCGCCGTCGAGATTTGCATGAGACACACGAGCCCCAGAAACGACCGGTAGCTGTGGTGCTCGAGATCGACAGCAATCACGCGCGACTCGGCGTCCAGGAGCGACTGCATCATCTGCTGCAGCTTGTCGTCCGTGTCTACCCACAGGTACGACGCGTCCTCGATGGGGACCTTCTCGTACGATGCACTGGATGCCTGCACCTGCCAGTCGGCGTACTTGAGCGCTCGAATCTCGGGAAAATACGGGTGGGTTGGCCCCTCGTCGTCCTCGTGGGTCGCCGCGCCATCGTCACTGATTGCGTGCACTTTGTCGCGCAGTTTGGGTGCAAACGGCGCACTCGAGTTGTCAATGTGTTCGTCGAATCGGTCCTGCGGCTTGTTGGTCGCGCGCGACGTCCGCGCCCGCATCGCCTGCTCCCTGGCGTCTTCCTTGGTACCCGCATCCACTGTTTCATCGTGTTTCTTCTTGTTAAACACCATGGGTTTGTTTTCGTACTGCTGTTGCTGCTGTGATGCATTCCCGCCGCGTGCGACGATCTCCAACTGCCGGGACGCCTCGTCCAGTAGCGTGTCCACGAGATCCGTGATGCGCGGCTTGGGCTCCGGGCCTTCAAACGGCGCCGCATCCGCTTCCTCTTCCTCGTCCTCGTCGCTCTCCCCTGTGTTTCCTTTGCCACTCCTGCCCAGCCGCAGGAGCAGCTCTTGCACCCGCGTCGCCGTGGCGTCGGCCTGACTCGCGAACGCCGCGCTGAACTTGGTGTGGAAGTGGTAGTCGTCGTCCTCCGACGGCACGCCGTTCGACGCCTTCACGGCCATTAGCACCTTGCGGTAGAGAGCATCCACGAACTGCGTCGCCTCGCTCTTGGCTGGCGCCGCCACCGCATGCGCATCTGCTCCCGTCGCCATGGAGCTCTTGGCGCACGATTGATTGGCCTTTTGACTGGAACACACTCCTCGGAACGTTCATGCAACCTTCGTGCGACATCTCATTTGGGTTACGCAGTACCCATGCTGGTTACGTTTCCGTTACGAAGTCGTACCCACCTTCGCGTCACACATTGCGGAAGGCAGTGATGGAAGTTCACCAGGTCCACTAAACCTCTCGTCGACTTCTTCTTCCCGCATCTCCCCATCCTTCCTTCCATGGAGGGCGACCTGCAGACGGCGCGACGCCGTCCGCGCGAGTGGAGCAGCCTCGTGGCGGCGCTCAGGGATCCGGCGCGGAGCGACTTTGCGTTCGTGCCCCACCAGTACGTTGTCGCCCCGCCGATCGAGTTGGCGTCGTCGGCGAGCGAGAGCACGCCCATCAACAGTGGCGGCGGCAATGGCGCGTTCACGCCGCTCACTCGCAAGACGGATGACCACGTTGCCTATGGTGGCGGCCGCAGCGTCTTCTCGTCGTTCCGCTCGCAGGCGAACGCCTTCTTCTGGCTCCATGTCGTCGCTCTCGCCTGTGCGGGCATTTGCGGCGAGTGGCTCGCGCTCTTTCCGATCGCGCCCAACCGACTCTACAACATGCAGGTCGACGTCTTCGCGTCCAGCCATGCGCACACACAGTTCTTCTACCAGCCGTGTCTCTACCTCGGTATGGTGTTTGGCGCGGCCGGTGGTGGGTACTTTGGAGATCGTCTCGGTCGTGCCGGCATGCTGGAGCTTGCGGCCGTGCCATACGTGCTCGGCTGGCTCCTCCACGCGATCGCGTACGGCGAGATCACGGTGCTCATTGGACGGTACCTGCTGGGCGCGTCCGTGGGTATCATGAACGTCGCCGTGCCCATCTACATTGCCGAGATCAGCGCTGCGCATTCTCGAGGGCGGCTCGTGTGCGTCGTCGCTTTGCTCACTGCGCTGGGAAGGCTCATCTACCTGGCAGTCGGCGCGCTGTTCATATATCTTAGCCGCCAGTATTTCGGATTCAACCTGAGCGAATGGAAGGCGCTCGCGCTCGCCAGTGTCGTGCCGGGCGTCGTGCTGCTGCTGCTCACGCAGAAACTGCCCGACTCGCCCACGTGGCTCATCGCACGCCATGACGACCGCGAAGCCGCGTTCGATGTCATCTGCCGTCTCTTTGGAAACGACTATGAGCGTGCGGAGCGCGAAGTGAATGGACTCATCCACGCGAGCGTCGTCGCGACCGAGACCCACCACGTCCACCACGGCGCCTTCTTCCGCCCGCTCTGGCTCTGCGGATCGCTGTTCGTCTTGCGTGCGACCACGCAAGTGCTCATTGACCTGTCGCTCGGGTCGACCACGACCAACGCGTTTGCTGTCACAGTCTTTGGCGTCGGCGTGGCCATGAGCGAGACGGCACAACTGGCCGTGCTCAGCGTGTTGCTCTTTTCGTCCGTCCTTGGCGTGGTCTGCTGTTTCTGTGTGATTGACGTGCGCGGCCGCGTGCTGGCGCTGCAGTCAGGATGCACGCTCGTCGTGGTGGGCTGCGTACTGCTGCTCGTCAACGCCTACCACGACCACCACGACGACACCACCTCCATGCAGGTCACGGACGTTGGCTCGGCAGCGCTGCTGCTGCTCACGGCCGGGTACCAACTCGGGCTGGGGCTTGGTCCGCTCGTGCTCGTCGGGGAGCTCTTCCCCACGCGGCACCGCATGCGCGCCACCAGTATCGTGTTTGTCTGTGACGCGTTTGCACGGCTCGTGCTCGCGTACGCACTGACGTTTCTCCGCGCGCGGCTCCCATTCGCTCACTGTTTCACGGTCGCTGTCGGGCTCGTGCTGTGCGCCAATCTTGTGGGCGTGTTCATTGCGTGGGTGTATCTCCCCGAGACCAGCCAGCGCAGTCTCCAGTCCATCGAGGCCATTCTCTCAGGGTGGTACCCCGAGACACCGCCCAGGGGTCAGTCCCGCGTGCGGCTCGCTGGCGCCGGCGGCGGAAGCGACTCGCCCGTCTCCAACTACGGCACGTAGAATTACTTCGAAGTAAAAATGAGTGTAAAAGCATGTTTAAACTACATTTTGGTCTGTCTGACTACCATGTTACTATTAGTCTCTTCGTCCGTGTCCATCCATCCAATAAATAAGACTCGGCGTTCGCTATGAGCAGACCTGAGCCGCGGACGGCGCCGTGGACGCCAATGGCCGGTGGCGATGATGGTCGCGCGGCGGCGGAAGTTGTTGCTGCTGCTGCTGGAGCTCGAGTCGCGCGATTACTTCGTCGTACGACCGGCACCACCACGACTCGGTGCGGTACTTGATGCGGCCGACGTACCCCGGGTCCCCTCGGAACGCGTGCATGTGGACGTGGTCAATACTATTGAACGGTGGCACGTGAAAGGCGAAGCGGCCGTCCGTGTCGCTGACACCGTCGTCGTCGAGATCGGCCAGCGTGAGGTCGGGGCACGCGGCGCTCACGTCGTTGGGGGAGTAGGGGGCGTGCTCCTCCTCTTTGCGTGGGTCGTTCTCCATGGAGCGAAGAACGTCTGGGTGAGAGTGGAGCACACGGTCGCCGACCGCGCGCATGCGGCGCAGCAGCGCGACGTGGTCCACGGTGAGCTGGTTCACGTTGCGGATGTGGGCGCGAGGCACGATGAGGATGTGGGAAGGCACGATCGGGTGGAGCGGACGGAAGACCACGAGCGAGTCGTCCTCATACAAGAACGGCTCGTCTCGGTCCCGCAGGATCTCGCAGAAGCGGCACGTGACCACGAGGCCGTCAGAGTTGTAGCGGACCCCTTTCCGCTTAGAAAACACCCCAACGAGACGATGTGACCGGTGGTGGTGAGACGAATCGACGGGGGGCGACGAAACCGACGACGAGGACGAGGACGAGGCCGAGGAAGACGACGCCGTGGGCTCATGGCGACGCGGACGCCGGCTGCGGCTCGTGTGGGTGGACGCCATGCCGCGTTCTCGTTTGGATGCTGGTGTTGTCGGCTCCTGAGAACGGCCAGTTGCGGTCGACCCAACGGTCGAAGAGACTTTAGGCGACGCTGCCGCTGCCGCTGTCAGCGGCATGAGGGGAGACCGAGCTGTCGAGGAAGGACAAGGGGGTCGGCGAGACGTCGTCCTTCTCTGGGCAGGGGGAGACGGGGGAAGGAAGCCACACGGGGACGTTCGATGGCGCGCCGCGTTGGAAAGAGGTGTTTCTCGCGTTCTCTTGATTGCAGGTGGAGAGGGAGTGGGGCCAGGCGGCAGCCCACGTGAGGCAGGCGGCCACATGCCCCAACCAGTCTCCCCATGTTGGAGGGGGAATCCGGTTTAGACTGTGCTTTTTAAAGAAATGATGAGTCGGAGGGGTATCTAGCTCACATATACTTGATTTTATTGGCTGATTTTCTTCCGTTTTATATACGTTACTATTAACGACATGGGTTATATCCGTTTATATCACCACGTGGATTACTCGCGGCCCATCTCACGACACAACGAGAGGCCTTTATTGAGGGTATGTGCTGGACTTGTGGCTCCGACGAATGGACAGTGAGTGGAAGTTTTGGCCCGAATATGCATGAGCATAAGCTTATCACGATAGGCAAGTATATGAAAAATAACAATCATCCCATACAGTGGTAATATCTACAAATTCATATCGTCTTGAACGGGTATTGAATTATATATGGCTTTCAGCATCTGTGTACTATTCGGGTACGAAACTGTCACACGTTAGTGCACAATCAAGCTCTTTCATGGAGTGGGTGTTTCGTCAGGTGTGGTCCACACTTCCCAATGGGCCTGGTCTTGTGACTGTGATAATGCACTACCAGCCAGGCATACGAATTATAAAGGGTCCTGTGATATTGCATTCTAGTTATGGATTCTGAGGGGCTAGAAACCGTAGCTGTACCGGTAATATACTGTTTCTTTACCGGTAATGCTTGTACTACGGTGGCTGCACGTCCATAAATCCACTTCGACGTGACGCATGCATTTTGGAAATGCCACCACATACGCAAGAGATCATTAACTTGAACAGCCCAGCCATCCACAGAGATTGAGAGCATTCCGTGCTCACGACAGTCCTCGACACGCAGAGGCGAGCACAACGCTTTGCTCGATCCCCTTTGTGCGGTTCGTATTTACGACCAGACGTGATCTTTCACCAAAATCGCAGACCGTCGAACAAAACAAATGGGACAAATCTAAAACTTCGTGCTCCAAAACGTAGAGTACAGTTATCATTGTTGCGTGTGCCGCGCTTCAAGACAGGTGGCGACCTTCGTCGTGTTTGGCGTACAGCACTGCACGGCGCTGTACAGTCTACGCACTGGACATGTAGGACACGCTGGGGGGAGGACATCGCCCACGTGTTGTAGCGCTGGACACGCTGGAAGTCATCACTCTTGCTCTGTTGCGGCCTGCCGCTCAGTGTGAGAAAGGTTCAGTCCCGCACATTCTAATAAAACTGCCCTCTGAACTTTCAGTGGGCGTTCGTGAATCAAAACCAAAATCACACGGAGTCCCGGAACCGCTCCGTGACCAAGCGGGTTCGATTCGGTAATCCTTCACTCACAGCAGGATCAGCAACCAATAGCAGATCCTTCGAGAATGATTTCGTGGACTTCAGCAGGGCGTGGGGGGAGGGGGATATGGTAGTCGCATGCTCTGCCAGTCTGCAATCACAGTATGTAGATGATCATGTTCTTCACTATCAGGCGTTCGTACAATTAAGTATGTACAGTATGTAGGGATACTATACCACTCTCCTGGGTGTACGCACACAAGCACTGCTCGTACAGTATGCAATTCTCGTTTGCAGCTGGTCAGGTTGCGACTGGCACTCGCCGATCCAGTCGGCAGCGACCGAAAGCCGGATTGGGAGGGAGAGATCGCCATGTTGCCGAAGCCCCTTGACAAGAGGGATATCACACAAAGTCCATGTTGCGAATGGTCGAGAAAGCCCTTTGTCCCTCGCAAGGATACAGTGCATGCGATAAGAGAAAGGTCAGACCGCGAAAGTCTAGGTGGACTCCCACACTACATCTATGGAGTGTGAGAGTCCAGTGAGGCATGTGATACGTCGCAAAACGTAACTGGTGTACAGGACAATATTATTATCATGCGCCACCATAATACTATTATCCTGTACACCAAATAATAACATTATCCTGTACACCATCTACATTGTGCGAAATATCACAGACCTCTAAAATAAATACAGTAGGCGACATTCACATGTAAAGATCCCCAACACGTACGCTACTTGAAGTACGTGCCTACACACTGAATTTCAGTGGCTAGGTAGGTGTTGAGGATCTGTACATGTCCCGAAAATGGTCCATAGGTCCGCCTGTGTGCGAGTTGGCGTGTGTGCGCGATTGCAGAGATTTCCAACTGCTGATCTGGCCCAGCGTCTCCTGTGTCATCTCCATGTCGTGGTCCCCACAGCGATTACGTGCAGAGCCTCCCGTACAGTATTAATAGCACCGTTCGTCTTCTTCTCGATCAGAAGGAAACGAAACACCAGAAGAGATGGATGAAATCTTTCAGAAGAGAACCATGAAAGAAGTTACTAAGTGTACTGTATTCCAGCGTTCTCGTCTGGCGGGGGTCCAACTAGAAGGGGCGAGAAGAGAAGAGAATGGTAAGGGAATGAAATCGTGGCGTGCGAGAAACGGAATCCGAGCAGCGGGTGAAGTTTCTAGCAGGCACAGCTCACTCAACTGACGCTTCGGTCGTCAACCGTCACGCTGCCTGTCGCCGTGCACCAGATTTCTCGGGTCTGTGTACAGTACGTATATTAATTTAATACGTACTGTACTGGTAAAACTCAGAATGGAGAAAGGAAGGGGCCTTGCGCCAGCGTTGCCGTCATCCACATTCTAGGTTTCTCGTGGCCGATTTATTGATGAAATCGCCTGTGTGCAGGTGCTAGAGATACAGTATCCACACGGCCTCTCCCCAGCCAGTATTAATTGTGTGGCATGTGGGATCTTTTGCACTGTACTGTGCATACACACGCCACTCCATTTGAGATCTCTCGAACCGGATCCGACTGGCATCACGCGAGAGAATGAACATGATGCTTTCCATTAATCTTGGTACTGTACAGCATGCTGTATGTAAAGAAGAAGGTAGATTTCAACTGGGCCTTGTATGTAGGACTTCTCATCTTGGTTACACGAGTTAAACTGTACAGCAGTGCCTGTATCGATGTGATTCCATAGAGTGGTTTACGCCACTGACGCATATGCCGATGTCAAGGTCGCAGCAGCTGGTCAATGCACCACCCTATCCACACACAATTCAGAAACGTGGATGCATTGAATTAAAAGCGAACGCTCGTCTGACTGCGATTTGACACACACACAATACTACACTACAGTAGTATTTACTGTTCAGTCCACATGCAATGTAGTGTATTAAGGAGACGATTGCCAGCCTCCAAGTGGAGAATCATTCGTGGGTTCCCGTTGGGAGAGCGACAACGGTTCTTTCTTCCTGCAACTCCCACTGGCTTTCCTTTCCTTCGATGCCCAGAAACCCACCATTCCTCCCACAAAATGCTGTCATGGTGGCGTCGGGTCGTTCCACTGTCATAGTGCTTGTCCTTAGTTTTTTGTCTGGCACGCCGCATGGATGAACGGACGAGAGTGTTTGTCTGTGTGTTCCCAGTTGCTCGCTGGTTGACAACGTGCTGAGGAGGAGGGCTTCTATATTTCTCACTCCCTGCGAGTCCCACAGAGAAGATCCAGTCGCTGCGTTTCTTTGGTTCAAAACCGCACGATTGTTGTCCCTTTCGAGAAACTGGCCTGAGCTCCTACTGTCGCCACTCTTGATGGACCCTCATGGTCGCTTCCTTGCGTTTTCTTTGTCCTCATTTCCCTCCAGTAACCCTAAACATCGATTTCGTTTGTCGAACATAAACTGCACGGTACGCCGCACCAAGAGCATAAAACGCACGTGCCAACACGCCACTTGCTCAAAGTCCCACGGTCGTACAGTGGGCGTCTATGGTTTTTGAGGTTGCGAGTTGTGGTCTATCATTTCTCATTGGGTCGTCAGCGCTCCCTCCCAACTGCCAACAAAAGAATCACGTCTGGTGTTGAGTGTGTAGGGGGCACTCACACACTCAACAGCAGGTGCTCTTTCTTTTTGTTTATGGCGTGCCGATTGGGAGTTTTGAGTTTTTTTGAGCCAGCGCTAAGGCGTTCGCAATCCATGGAAGCCTCGTCTGGCCTCGGGCGGTCCAACTTCTGGATCTCCGGACGCTGGACTCTGGACTCTGGATGCGAGGGCCCTCAAACCTCAGACAGGTCCACAAGCTTTCGGGTCTCGCTGGTGCTTTTCTCCGTCAATCCATTATTTCAGATTTTGCTTGTCCGTGTCCACGACCCCCACAATGGAGAATTACGAGTCGCTGGGCGTGCTCGCGGACGCGCTCTACGGCGACGTCCACAAGCTGAGACACCGCGCGACGGGTGAACTCGTCGCCGTGAAGCGCATGGACCTCGCGGCCGCTGTGCGGCAGCGCACGAAAGACACGAACCGCGCGATTGAAGAAGACGTGTTCGCCGAAGTCCAGGCGAATCTCACCTTCCGCCGCGCCGGCGGCCACCGCCACGTCGTCTCCCTGCGCGACTGCTTTGCCGACGAGTCGAGCGTCTCCCTCGTGACGGCGTTTTGCGCGCGCGGCGAGCTGCTCGAGGTCGTGAACGCGCGCGGCGCGCTGCTACCGGTCGAGGACGCGCTCCGGTATTTCCACCAGATTGTCCAGGGCGTCACGTTTATCCACGCACAGGGAATCGCCCACCGCGACCTCTCGCTCGAGAACGTGCTCGTGGATGAATTCGACTGCTGCAAGCTGAGCGACTTTGGCATGGCCTCGACCTCGACGCGGCTGCTCGCCTCGGGCATTGGCAAAGTCCACTACATGGCCCCCGAGGCGTGCTGCGACCGCGAGCACACTGAGAGCTACTACAACCCGTTCCAGGCCGACATGTGGTCGCTCGGCGTGATCCTGCTCACGCTCATCACGGGCCAGTACCCGTTCGACCGCGCGCTCGACAGCGACGCCCACTTTGCGCTGCTCGCGTCCTGCGGCATCGAGGCGCTGCTCGACCAATTGAACTTTGATACAGACGGCTACGACGACATTGTGGATCTGCTCTCGTGTCTGCTGTGCGTGGACCCGGAGAGCCGCGCCACGGCCGCGGAGCTGCTCACCCACGAGTGCTTTGACGAGTTCACGGCCGTGGATGTGGACGTCATGGACATGGAGACTGCCGAGCTCCTCGACGTCGACGAGGAAACCAAGGAAGAAAAGAACCCGGTCGAAGACGACGGCGCGTCCAGTGACATGGACGAGGAACCGGAAGACGATGTGCCGGTCATGCCGCTGCCCAGTGGGCCCGTGCGGCCATTGTGCGTGCGACGACCGCGCACCTCCTCCATGGACTCGACGACCAGGTCGTCGTGTACGTACGTGCGGTGCTCCGGCTCGCTTCGCAAGTCGGCGGCGGCGATGAAAGAGCAGCGCGCGTCGCTGCTGACCGAGTTGACATCGACCGGCATTCCTGCGGCCGCCACGCGGTCGTCGCATCGACGGTACTCGCTCAAGTGCCGCAAAAAGTGCGCGCTGCGTGGCGTGCTCGATGGGGTTTTCCGTCGGAAGAAAGCTCGCGCGACGGCCGTGAAATGACTTTTGGCGACCAATCGTCCGTAGCTTGTAACCTAACGTTATTAATATTTAATCCACGGCATTGGTACTCGCAACCTGACTACTGCTACTATTAGTATTGGCGTTCATCACTACGGCAACTGCGACGCCCATTTTGTTTCGTACTACGGCAGTACTACTACTTCTGCGTTATCTACTGTTGCTGCAGCAGGGAATACTACTACTGTACCGTACCCTTTCGTACTCTACCGGCAACACAGCAGTCGCCTCGCATCCACAGAGAACTGAACGGCGTGCTGTCCTTTCTCACTCGTGCGGGTCCTCTGCTCCACTTGTCTCATCCTCTGGGTTGGCCACTCTGTCGACATCGACGTCGTCACGGTCGCTCTCCTCTTCTCCATCCTTGGCCGCTTGGGGAGCCGCGACTGACAGCAACGCCATGACAGGACTCAGCAAATCGTCGCACTTGTCCAAGTGGTTCGCATGGACCGTCTCCAGTGCACGCTGGAGTTCAGCTGTCCAGACCGCCAGGAGCTCCGCTCGGTCGTCCGTGTTCTTTTTGGCCCGGAGCTTTTCTCTCTCCAAGAGTGCAAACAGGTGGCAGCTGTGGTACACGACAGCGCGGTCCGCGATCGCCATGGTCTCGGCGGCGTGGGAAAGCACCGACACCACACGCCCCACGAAAGTTCCCACGGACGCCAAACCCTCCTCACGCTCAAGCGAGAAGGCCACACACTCGGTGGACAGTAGCACCACGAGCGAGAAGAGGTTGCGCCAGCGGCCGACCAGCTCATGGTCGACAGACGACGACGATTCTCCTGGTGCGGCCAACTCGGACTTGGTCCCGCGGCGACGTTTCTTTCCGCCTTGGCTCTGGTTGATACCGGCGACAAGGTCCTTGCGGAGCCCGAGCAACATGGTGGCGACCCACTCGAGCAGATCCACCAACGGCTCGGGCGGTGCAAAGAATGCTGACGGTTGGATCGCTCGCAGGGCCTCCTTGCCTACGGAGGAGTTGCCCTTGGCGACTGACGACTCGAGCAGCGCCGACGTCTGCTGGCTGACGCTTGCCGACTCGGCCAGCACGAGAAGCTTGGCATACACTTCGACGAGCCGCAGCACGCCAAAGGCGTTGGAGAGGCACAGCGTCTTGGCGTCGTCGACGCCGCGCCGCAGCAACGGGGCCGCACACGAGCCGAGCACCGTCATGAGCCGATCCATGAGGTGCTTGGGGCAGGGCGCGGTCTTGGACTGCACGATGTATTCCGCCGCGCTCAGTGCCACGGTCGGGTGCAGGCGGTAGCCCGCCAGCGGCTGCTCGCTCGAGGTCTTTTTGGTGGGTTTTGTCTTGGTAGTACCGGTAGTTGGGTCAGCATACTTGTCAGCTGTCCACTGAATGAGCACATCTTCGATCTTGGAGACGAGAAACGGGAGCTGGTGCCACTTGGTGAGACAGTCGATCATCGAGTCGAGCAGCTTCTTGCTCGAGGTCGCGTTCATGCCCATCAGTCGCCCCACGAGCCGTTCGAGAAGCGGGCCTTGCGACAGCTCGCCCAGGTACCCGACGCTCTGCCAAATCGCGCTCAGGGCCTCCTGGTCAAAGGGACGGTCCTCGCTGTACGCGATCAGCAGGGACTCGAGTGATTCCGACGAAAGCTGCTGCGTAAGGAACGACTTGCACTCGGCGTACCGCTCGTCGTTGAGCACCTTCACGTAGACGCTCTTGAGCAGACACGCCATGATCTCCAAGACGACGATGCGGCCCACGAGACTGAACCCGTCGCCTTCGTCCTCGTCTTCCTCGTCGTCCTGTGGGTCTTTCAGCCGCTTGGATACAAAGTTGAGCGAGCAGCGACACAGCAACGCTGCGAGCTTGCACACGGAACCGACCGACGCATTCTCGGCGACGTGCCCGTAAAACACCATCGCTGCTTCCGGATTCTTCTTGACCAGCGCAAGGCATCGAGCGACTTGCGAGGAACCACCGACGCCTTGAGGAAAGTACGAGTTCTGGAAAAGAAGCACGAGCTGCTTGCGCACGACGGGGCTGTCGCGGTCTCGCACCAGCCGATCGAGCAGATCGTTGACCGACACAACGTCGTAAAAGTGCATGTTACGGATGCTCTTGACACGCACGAGCAGCGCGGCAAACTCGGCCCGCACGCGCTCGTTTCGGTCATTGATGAGCGGAGCAAGCTACAAACACCACGACACGTGAGCTCTCCCATTATCTTGGGAAGACATCAAGTAGACAAGGGACCCACCATGGGCAGTAGTGGCTTGAGAATGGCGTGCGAATTGTGGTTGTCCAGGATGAATTGCACGCCCTCAAAGACGGCAGCGCGCACGGCACTCGAGGACACGTCGTTCACGAGATCGACCACGAGCTTGGAGATGAAGCAGCGAATCGTCTCGGCTGGCAGGAGTTCCCAGTACACCGACAGCACCTTGGCCACGCCCTGAATCGCCGCGATCCGCACAGCCGGGTGCGAATCACCGAGCAGCTCTTCAAAGACGTCAAACTGCTTCTGCAACGCGCGGTCCAGCATCTCGTGATTGAAATGCGGGTCCCGCAATGGGAAATTGTCGAAGAGAAGCACGGCCGCTTGGCGCCGCACCGAGTCGTTCGCGGCCTTGACACCGCGCCACAAGATGGGGCTCGTGATGCGGTAGAGCATTTCATCCACGCCGGCGTGGCGCTTGTTTTCGAAAAAGATCTGGAGCACGGCGCGCACGGCCGTGAAGAGCGAGATGCTGCCGGCGTGGACGGCGTCGTGCACGTACCGCTGGATACACTGCTCTTCAATGCACGCGCGGATGGCCTCGCTCTCTTCCGTGTTGGTCTTTTGGCTGCTCACCCAGGCCTTGAAGTAGATGGCCCCAAACTTCTTGAGAATCGACTTGCGCTGGTTGGGAATCTGGTTCCGGATCGTCGCGTTGATGTCGATAATGAACGGCGCGTGGAGCTCAAAGAGAAACCCCAAGAACGCGACGGCGTCCGGAGACCGGAAGAAATTGGGCTGGATGTAGCAGCGCAGAAGAATGTCGCGGAGCAGTCTACGCAATCACATCACCACCTTAGTGTCCTTTCTCCTGCCGGAATTTGCCAGTCCTGAACGTCAAAGCGTACCCGCTGCTTTCGTCTTGAAAGTCGAGCTCGAGCAGCGCGTCCCGCACAGCATAGAGCCGTCGGATCGGGTGGCGCTTGGACTGGAACGCGTCGCTCGGCTGCGACTCGTACGCGCGCACAATCAGGTACGGCAGCAGCTGCGTGATCACGCTCTTGCACTCGCTCGAGTACCGCGCCGTCCACACGCTTTCGCACAGCGCCGCGATCGCGTCCTGCGCGGCTTCGACGCTCGCGGGGTCGCCGCGCAGTCGCAACAGGCGGTCGTGGAACTGCTGCGCGAGCGCGATGACGCGTCCTTGGTCGATCGTGGTGATCTGCTGTTCGTCGGCCACGAGAATCGTCGCAAACTGTGCCGCCACGTCAATGACCAGAAGCTCCTCTGCGCTCAAAGGCGGTGCGTCCTCTCGCAAGTGGGCGTCGGCAAACGCGAGCGTCGCGTCGCAAAACGCATGCAGAAGCTTCCGAGGAAGCGCTCGGATCTGCTCATCAATCGACGCGACCGCGACGTCGTTCGTGTCGTCGTCTGCGGTGGCGGCACGGGTCTGCTGCTTGGCCTTGGTGCGCTTCTTGGTGTTGGCGCGGCGCTGCTGCTGGCGCCTCGTCTCTAACACCAGCGCGAGTGGCGTCGCGTCCATCTCTTCTGCTGATTCATTCTCATCGTCACTGCGTCCGCAGAACGCACGCAGCGCACGCGCGACGCTGTCGCTCGCAGTCGTCGCCATGGTTCCGCGCCAAAATGGGGGTTTTCAAAACGGGAGAGTAATCGGTAGGCACTCACGCGAGGGAAAAAGAGGCACGAGCAACAAAGATCCCCCACAAGAATGACTATATGGATTCCCATTGGTTAAAATAAGGCGTATCTATTGTTTTCGTCCAATAGTTTGGGTTCCTGCTTCCATACATAGATATGATTGAGTAGAATTGCCGAATCCGGTCTTTGCAGGGACACACCTCACCACACGATTTTCCATAAAGCTGGAGCTCCCCGCGGCCCAGTCGATAGCTAAAGGAAGAAGGAAACCAACATGGAGACAGCAGATCTCGTGGTTGATGGCAAGCGCACGACGGGCAAGGACGTGCGCGAGCAGAACGTGACGGCGGCCGTGGCCATTGCCAACATCGTCAAGTCATCGCTCGGGCCCGTGGGGCTCGACAAGATGCTCGTCGACGACATTGGCGACGTCACGATTACCAACGACGGCGCCACGATTCTCAAGCAGCTCGAGGTCGAGCACCCGGCGGGCAAGGTGCTCGTGGAGCTCGCGGGTCTGCAGGACCAGGAGGTTGGCGACGGGACGACCTCGGTCGTCATCATCGCCGCGGAGCTGCTCAAGCGCGCGAACGAGCTCGTCAAGAACAAGATCCACCCGACGTCCATCATTGCTGGCTACCGGCTCGCGATGCGCGAGGCCGTCAAGTACATTAAGGAGAACCTGAGCGTGCCCGTGGACTCGCTCGGTCGCGAGTCGCTGCTGAACGCCGCCAAGACCAGCATGTCGAGCAAGATTCTCGGTCCCGAGTCGGACTTTTTCGCCAACCTCGTGGTCGACGCCGTGACATCAGTCAAGATCACCGAGGAAGGTGCCAAGGGCAAAAGCAAGGCCCGATACCCCGTGAGCGCGATCAACGTGCTCAAGTCGCACGGCAAGAGCATGCTCGAGACGCAGCTCGTCGACGGCTTTGCGCTCAACTGCACCAAGGCGTCGCAGCAAATGCCCACGTATATCAAGGACGCCAAGATCGCGCTGCTCGATTTTGATTTGCAGCGCCACAAGACGCCCATGGGCGTCTCGATCGTCGTGACGGATCCCAAGGAGCTCGACCAGATTCGCCAGCGCGAGATTGACATCACCAAGGAGAAGATCCAAAAGATCATTGACGCCGGCGCCAACGTGATCCTCACGTCCAAGGGCATTGACGATCTGTGTCTCAAGTACTTTGTCGAGTCGGGCTGCATGGGCGTGCGCCGTGTCAAGAAGGAAGACTTGCGCCGCATCGCCAAGGCCACCGGCGGCCAGGTCGTGCTCACGCTCGCCGACATGGACGGCGAAGAGTCGTTTGACCCGGCGACGCTCGGCGAGGCCGCCGAGGTCTCAGAGGAGCGTGTCGGGGATGGTGAACTGATTTATATCAAGGGCTGCAAGACGCGCCAGTCCACGACGGTTGTGCTGCGTGGCGCGAACGAGAACCTGCTGGACGAGATGGACCGCTCGATGCACGACGCGTTCATGGCGGTCAAGCGCATGCTGGAAAGCAACCAACTGGTCGCTGGCGGCGGCGCCGTCGAGACGGCGCTGTCCATCTACCTCGAGAACTTTGCCACGACGCTGGGCTCGCGCGAGCAGCTCGCGATCGCCGAGTTTGCCGACGCGCTGCTCGTGATCCCCAAGACGCTGTCCGTGAACGCGGCTAAGGATGCGTCCGAGCTCGTGGCACGTCTGCGCGCGTACCACAACACATCGCAGAGCGACGCGGCCAAGCGCGAGCTGCGCTTTTCGGGGCTGGATCTGATTGAGGGCGCCGTGCGGGACAACCTCGCTGCGGGCGTCGTCGAGCCGGCCATTAGCAAGATCAAGAGTCTGCGTTTCGCGACCGAAGCCGCCATTACGATCCTGCGAATCGACGACATGATCAAGCTGAACCCCAAGCAGGAGCAAGAGCAGTAATTGATTTCTCATGTAGGACGGACCGCGCTCGGCTGACGGCTGAAAAGTGTTTCGATAGTAAATGCGACCATCATTTTTTCTCCATATTAAAACCACGATGGCCACCCGACTCACGTGACGATAAACTGCTTACCCTTCGGCCTCCGCGGCCGCTGCAGCAGCAGCGTCTGCTAGTTGCTGCTGCTTGAGGTCGACGGCCGCGAGTCGCTCATCGTCGCTGATGAGTTGGCCGTCGAGTTTCTTGAGTTGCGGAAACGAAATGAGCATCTGGAGGCGGTAGTTGTCGCTGTCCACCACGGGATTCAGCGACAGATCGAGCTCGCTGAGCTGCTCCAGCGACTTGAGTGGCTCAACCGACTCCATGGTATCCAACTATTGGGGGATAAATCACAGTCAAGGTATTGGCCAGCAATTCCGCAAGTGAGACGTTCTACGCACATTGTTCTGACACACGGACAGTGACTGCAGTGTGGAGAGAGCCTCAATGCCTGCTAGCGAGAGCAGCTTGTTGTCGTTCTGCGTACAGTGGAGAAAGCGTTATTCTCGTATCCCAGGATAAAGTGAGCCGGTCCCCCCACGTACGAGGTTGAGACGCTCGAGTTTACACGACGGCGTCTCGGTCGCGAGTGCTGCCACATCCGCAATCGAATTGTGCGCGGCCTCGAGGATCGTGAGCGACGGCAGCCCGCCAAGGCCGGCGAGGCTCTCGAGCTGGTTGTCTGAGTGCACATAAAAAAGACTGGCAGTCGTGGGAGGATCTTCTGCAGCTCAGGCGGTAGAGGTTACTCACCATGGATCCGCAGCGACGTGAGGCTCGCGCTCGTGAGCCCCTGCAGCGTTGTGAGCTGGTTCATGGACACGTCGAGCGACTGCAGGTACTCGTTCCTAAACGCCGGCGGCGTCGCCAGCGCATTCTCCGAGAGGTTCGCGGCCACGAGGTACGGCAGCTCGCTCAGCACGGCGACGTCGGTCAACTGGTTCCGCGCCACGTTCACAAACTGCACGTGGGTGTACCCGCGCAGCGCGTCGAGTGACACGAGAGCGCGGTCGATCGCGTCCAACGCCGTGAATGCGTAGCCGGCGTTGTCCACGGTGCGCTCGAGCCGAGAGAGACCTTCCATAATGGCCTGCGCCTGCGCGGCGCGCAGCGCCTCGGCTTCTTCTCGCGATGGCGAGGCCTCCACACCGTTCTCTCCAACCGCTGTAGCTTCCTCGGCGTTGGCCATAGTCGAAGCTTCTCACGCGTGACCTCTGGGACGTCGCTATGTGATGTGGTCCACACAGGCGGAGACGATCTTGAAGGGCCGTGTCGCGAGTCCAGTGGGGAAATCGCCATGGCGGACTGCGCGCCAGTGTTGCGCGGATCGCTCCACGCGACCACGGGTCGCGAAGACGAGCAGTGTGCGTACCTTTCTTGCCGAGGGAATGGCTCATACAGTGGTGCTAACATTAGTTCATCTGCTTAGATCTGCCCTGGAAGATCGCGTTCCGCGTGCAGTTTCAGTCGGAAAAGTTCGGGCTGCGCTTCCACCCGGCGCAGTTCCCCGACACGGGCAATGGCGTGTACACGGTGCGCGTGCTCGAACTCAACAAGGTATGAAATGAAAGCATGAGAGAGAGAGAGAAAGACTTAGCGGTGCACTGACGGACGCGGGCGTCGTCTGCCAACAGACTCCCCACGGAACAGGCCCCGCGCAGCAGTACAATGCCTCGCTCAAGCCCGGACAGGAGCACCTGTACGCACCACCTACCTATTAACTGCTAGTGCGAGTCGAGGGCTCTGATCCTCTCCGAGTGGTCTACTGTCTGTCGCTCTAGCCGACTGCGTCCGGGACTCTATCTCACCCACATCAACGACACGCACTTGGTCGACATGCCGTGCGAGCAGGCCATCAGCAGTCTCCAGACAGCGCCGCGACCGGCCACACTGCGGTTCGTCGATGTCGAAGCCGGCGTCGTGACACCCCACGAGCTGCGCGACTCGCTGAAGATCGATTTAGATCTGACGCCCGTGCTGGTCGACGAGAGCACCCACATCGCCAGCGCGCCCAAGTCACCGATGTCTGCTGTATCAACGCCCTCGAAATTTCCATCGGCCATTGGCGTGCCATCGCCACTCGCGATCAAGTCGGGCAAGACATCGAGCGTCGCGGCCGCCGAGCCGGTCGTGGCGCCCATGTCACCCGTAAGCCACGTGTACAAGATCATTTTGTTGGGGACGACGGGCGTAGGCAAGAGCAGTCTCTTGGCTGTGGGCGTCCACGGCGATGGCGCCTACGTCGAGCGCCGTGCGACCACACTCGAGGCCGAGTTTGGCAGCTTTGAGATCCCGGACCCTGACCTGTCGAGTCGCAAGGTATGTCGCTCCTTAGCGTTCCCACGCAGGTGGCCTCCGATATTTGATATTGATACCACAACAGAAAATCAAGGCACGGATCTGGGACACGGCCGGCCAGGAGCGCTACCGTGCGATCACGCGGTCCCACTACCGCCGCGCCGACGGTGCGCTGCTCGTGTATGACGTTGCCGAGCCCGAGTCGTTCGAGAAGCTCGGCGAGTGGCTCAAGACGCTCCGTGAGACGGCCGCCGATTCGCTGAAGAGCATTTTGATTGTCGAGAACAAAATTGATCAGCTGCCCGTCGACGCTGGCGTGAGGTCCAAGCGGTTTGTTCAGGCGAGCGACGCGCGCGCGTTCTGCGAGACCCATGGCATGCTCTTTGCTCGCACGACCGCCAAGCGCAACGCCGAGGCCTTCAAGTGGGAAGGGCAGAAGATTTCGGACGCGCTGAGCACGCTTCTGCTCCACATTCACGCGACGTCACTCGCGCGGGGGCTCCAGCAGAGCGGTGGCGTGGTGAACGGCTCGGTTGCGATGGACGCAGCAACTGCGGGGACGATTGAACTCACGGCGGCAGCGACGCCAGACGACTCCAAGATGCTCGGGGACTGCGGGTCATGTGCGCGCTCGCAGTGAGTGGACGAAAGAGAGGGAGAGAGTCGTTTGAATAGATCCTTGGTGTGACAGGCGATATCTGAGACCAGTGAGATGGCTACAATAGCCACACCCTATCATGGCGAGAGAGAGAACATCAAGTACAACAAGAGAGTTTCGAGTTACGATTTCAAGTGTGCATGTTAACAGTGATTCACTGCAAAGCGTATTTCGGAGGCAAATCCTACGCGACCCATGCAGCAGAGATGAAAAGTATCACGCAAACCCATCCTAATATCAACACCAACTCACTCCCTTCCCAGTCACGTGCCTGATGGACCACGGATCTGGTCGCTCACGCACGTAGATTGAGCGCTCTCTTTGTACCCAAGAGCATCCGAGCGCCACCAAAAGAGACGAACCAGTATATAGAAAACCAATCTTGAAGGGACACACCGCGTTGCATTGTAACTGGTTATGCGAATTATAACGGCTACATTGTGTAACCGATTCCAGTTACGTCTGTACCTTCATGCAACCTTCCTTGGACTGTTGTGTTGCCCAAATTTCCTCCCATCATCATCCACCTCGCCAACCGCAGCGATTCTACAGGAGTAATCTCTTCCTGCGGTCTCCTCAATGGCGCGTGACGACGCGTCACACGCGCCCCGCCGGTCGCACTGGTGGTTCCTATGTGTTAGCGCGAGTCTCGTGCTGCCAAACGCGCTCGGATTGATCGTCGAGCGGTGCGTACAAGCCCCACAGTGGTCCACGGGTACTCCCTCGGAGCTTACGTATCTTTTTGGCCCACAACAGACCGTGCTGCTCGCTAATGACCCACGTGTCGGGCGAATTCACCGACTTCGACGCGCTCGCACACTCGCCGCTGGCCGCGACCGAGCTCGTGCCCGTGGCGCCGTTCCACGCGTGCGAGCCGCTCGCGACGCCGCTCGTCGCCGGCCGCGTGGCGCTCGTGCAGCGCGGCGGCTGCAACTTTGTCAAGAAAGTGTGGCACGCGCAACAGGCCGGCGCCGTGGGCGTGGTCGTCATGGACGCCGCGAGACGGGACGAGTGCGTTTAGAGAGGCTGTGCGGGAGGCCACTGGTATGAATCACTGACTGAATGGTTGTTTCTGTAGGGCGCCGTTCCACATCATCATGCAAAAGGACGAGAACGCGACCGAACTGACCATTCCGGCGGTCTTTGTGTCGTACGGCGACGGTGAGAAGCTGCTGCGGTTCATCGCCAAGGCTCTGCCGTGGAGTCCCGTGTTGGTAACGCTCAGCGAGTTTGGGGAACGTACGTTTTTTTTATCTTTTGCGGAGGGAGTGGGGAATTCCTTCTCTAATATTTCTCCCTCTCTCTCTCTTTCTCTCGGCATCTAGTGCCGCAGGACCGCACGAAATTCAAGATCATTAAGCGAGCGATCGCCTATATCTTCCTCGTCTCGGCTGTGTGTGCGCTCTCCAGGTATTACTACTTGGTACGAGTCTCGAGTGTCGGTGGCTGACTGACTGACTGGACTTCTGTTGTAGTGGTCTCAGTATCGTCTCATCGTTCCTGTTTAGTAAAGTGGGCAATCTCTGGCGCACGCGGGTAACCAAGAGGCTGCCGCTGCTGCGGTACCGTCCGCTCTTGCAGCGCGAGCTCCTGGACCACGCGATGCGCGAGATCCACGTACTCGACCGCATCATCCTCGACGACGATGTGGACGATGACGAAGCACCTCCGCTGTCCGTGTTTGGCGACGTCCTCGTCCACGGTGATGTCGGGGATGACGCCGAGGCGTGTTCTATCTGCCTCGACGACTTTGCCACGGGCGAGCGCGTTAAAGTGCTGCCATGCCAGCATTTTTTCCACGTGGCATGCATTGACCCATGGCTCGAGAAGCGAAGCGGCCGGTGTCCGCTCTGCAAACACGATGCCATCGCCGGTGCGTTTTGATTATGGGAAGACGATGGCGCTTTGAGACTCATGCCCTTCTTTGCCCCGTAGCCATTGATGACGCACCCAAGTCGCTCTTTGGCTTTGCGCTGCCGCCGATGGAGCAGGTGCTGCGCCAGGAACACGTAGGCGCATTGCTTGTGCTCGGGATGTATGGGTTGTACGCGTTGTCGCTGATCGTGGCTCTTTATTTATTTTAGTGGTTCCATACGTTTTTCCTCATGCTGCCAGCCAGTCTCGTGAGCTGCCTCATTGTGAATAGTGCGGCCTCGCTCATCCGCAGCATGTGGCCCTAAGCCGTGTACCTGCTTGGCTGAAGGTCCTCGCTCTTTGTCTTTTTATTTAATGCATCGGTAGTGTGTGGGTTCTTAGACGGCGTCCAGTCGCTTTTCACGCGTTGTAATGGTCTCCTCGTCACCTCCGTCCTCCCCGTCGTATCGCTCGTCCACCACTTCCATTCGTGAGGCATTACCTAGAAGCATCGACCGTTGCGGTTCAGTACTCGAGTCGCGTGCGTGACGCTGGAGCCGGTGGAAGGCGTACTTCAGCTTCGTGCGCGTCGACGACATGGTATGGAACTTTTCGTGGACGCCCAGCAGCTTGAAGATGGACAGTGCGACTTTGTACGGGTCCGTGTACCTCTCCAGCAGACCCAAGTCTTGCTCGAGCGTCGTGGGCGTCGGCGAAAAGATTGTCCGGCGGGAACTCGTCACCACACGCGGTGGCGAGCTGGCCGTGGTAGACGCACTGCTGCTGCTAATGGGTGAGTAGAGTTGAGGCGGCAGCTTCTTGGACTTGGATGGCTTGCCCCGTTTGGCGTGATCACTGACAGACTGGCGAGGCGACGGCAGCAACAGCGGCGACTCGCCTGTGGCTGCCCGCTGGCTTTGCTTCCCGCTGCTGCGTGTCGTGGTGTCGACCACGTAAAAGAAGTAGACGAGCCCGGTACACACGAGTAGCACGACCATGGCCGCAAACTGGCGGCGGCCGGCGATCTGAAGAAACACGAAGGCCATGACAACCTCAAAGATCACGAGCCCGACGGCCACAAGTCCGTATGCGGTCTGGGCAATGTGGCCTCGGCCCGCCGTGTAGGGCATGACATAGAGGAAGTTGTACTTGACGGTGGCAAACTTGAGGTAAAAGAAGACGGCGCCGAACGGCGTGAGCACGGGCGTGATGACTGTGCCCAGCAGGATCACGAGCAGTACGCTCGTGATCATGGCGTAGTCGTGGCCGTAGTAATACGGCCAGGGCTTGTAGGCCTCACGCCGCTCGTCGACAGTGACAGCTCGCCAGAGCACCCAAGGCTGGTACGCGAGCCGCTCGCCCATGCGCGTGAGCTCGACGATGGAGCCGAGGAACGCGCGCTGGCACACGTACGAAATGAAGAAGGTCGTGCCCGAGATCTTGAAGAGAAACGACTCGACGTAGCTCTTGCCCTCGGTGCCAATCTTGCTGAACGCCAAGTACGCGGCGGTGACGCCGATGCTGGGCAGAAAGACTGAGCTCTATGAGGGGAACAAGGAGGTCAGTTGACTGTGTAAATGACGGACGTAGCTCCCCACACGTACCACGACGAGGTACGTGAAGCCCGTGACGAGAAAGTTTCTCGTGCGGCGCGACTCGCTGATCGTGGGCTCGAGCATCGCGACGTGGTAGAGGAACGTCAGCAGACACCAGTTGACGATGATCAAGAGCAGCGACGGCAAGTACGTGGCCACGAGGGAGACTAGCAGCGAGTGGCGAGCCAGCAGATCCGTGTAGACGCGGCTCGTGGCGTCCAGCTTTATGTACACGAGCACGGCCGTGGGCGTCGAGAAGAGCATCAGCAGCGATAGCGTCGTGATCTGGCGCGCAAGAAAGGACACAATGGACCAGAGCGACAGCGGCTCGTACCGCAGATTCTTCCACAGTACGTCGTCGGGCTCGGGTGCACTCGTGAGCACGAGATTCGCCAAGAATGGCGACAGGGACGCTTCCGTGGCGTAGGCTTCACGGGTCGCGACGGATCGCCTTGGGCTGCGCGGCGTGCGTCCGTATTGCCAGCGGAAGGCGCGATCGTGGAGCGCGTTCTTGACGCGCCCGAGGCAGCTCTGCTCGCGCACGAGCCGCACAAAGTCGTTCCGGGTCGCGGTCGAGTCAAAGACGACAAAGGCCGCACCGAGGCACTGGCGCTTGGTGTACATGTGGACGGCCTCTTCAGGGAAGAAGTCGAGCTCCTCGTCGAGCGCATCAAACTCGCGACCAAGTGCCGAGTCGACAATGTCGCGGTCGCTCGAGACCTTGGAGTATGTGAGCCGCTCCGTCTCTGCCGCCGCCTCAGAGGTCCGTCTCAGCGAACGGCAGCACCGACAGTCGGCGTGGCGCCAGTAATATCGACACGGGCGACATGTGAGCGCCGACCAGGCCACTTGGCCGGGCGACGGCACGAGCAGCGAGCCGGGACACCACAGGAGACTCCACGAGAGCATGCCGTGCTCGTAGCCGGCGTCCAGCCCGCGGATGCGGTCGATTTCACGGGCAAGTTCCTGGCGACGGTCGAGCAAGTGGTGGAGATGGCGAAAGTCGTACACGACCGTGACATCTTCGATGCGGCGCGGCTCGTAGTACTCGGCCAGCAGTGCGCGCAGCTTCTTGCCAGTCATCGCAGGCGGCAGTCCCGCGTGGATGAGAATGCTGCGCGAGCCGACGATGCGCTTGGTGCGGCGGCGCAGCGTGGAGAGCAGCGCGTGCTGGCTGTAGCAGCAGCACAAGGGGGAAGCTGAGTACACGTAACAAGTGATACAGTTCAATGAACGTACCGAGCGAGGAACGCCATAATGAGTGCGGCGACGACGTAGCAGTAGCCGACGTGGACCCAGTACCAATCGCTGTAGAGCGGTACGTTGCTGATGGTCGTCTGCTGGAACGAGTTGGCGGGCAGTGTCGCTTTGGAGTTGCCCGAGAGATAGTTCTATCCGTTAAAAGCCGAGGGGTTAAACTCCACGTGGAGGCGAATGCATCCATACCCAAACAGACTCACCACGGGCACGAGCGTGCCGATGCTAAAGAACGTGAGGATGGCGCACAAGTGGGCTGCGTCCATGTGGAACCGCAGCAGCAGCGCCGCTGGGATGCCGCTGCTGTGGCAGACGTAGTGGCCGTCGCACGGGATCGACCAGAACGCGCGCAGGCGGCCGCGCAGCGTGGCCGCGCGAATGTCGCGGTACCGCTTCTCGAAGAATGCGGGTGGCAGATCGTCGTAGTTGGCGCGTTCAAAGAGCCCGAGACGGTGGCGCTCCCAGATGGGCAGCTCCACGCGGTGGAGCCGACGCCACACAAAGAAGGCGAGACCTACAAGGAAGATCGTGCCGTTGAGCGCGAGATCGTACGTGATGCCGCGCCAGCCCTGCTCGTCGGTCACAAAGACCACGGCGCTGGCAGCACTCAGCTTGTACTGATCGGCGTCGGTCCCCGCGAGTCGGTACGTCAGGTAGAAGCGGCCATTGCGAAGACCCAGTAACGTAACCGGTTTCGACTGCCGCGACGACGTGTTCTTCTTGGACGTAAACAACACGCTACTCGGATCCACGATGCGGTCGCTGACGGCCGCGCCCTTGCCGTCCAGCACCGTCATTTCCACGCGTACCGAGGTGTGCGGGAGCACGTTGCAGTCGATCCGCTGCGTCATGCGGCCCCCCAGTAACACGGTCGTGCTGCCCGCTGGCACGACCACGACTGACGTCAGCACCGGAGGCTGTGCGTGCGTCTGCATGGCCAACACCAGCGCGAAGGTGTACGCGACGGCTGTCACTCGCATCCCGCGCGGCATCGTTGCCAACAGAAAGGATCGCAGAGGATCTTTTGTGGCGCATGATGCGACGCTTCACGATACAACAAGGAGTAACCATAACCATACTAGTATAGTTAGGAGTGTAACCTGATCTGATCGAACTGTGTGTGAGCTTCAATTATTGTTATGTCCGACACAGTACAGTACTGTAAAAACAACATGTCGCACACTCGCGAGTTTCCGTCCAACGCCTTCGTCAGTCGGCAGTTTGTTGTCTCGAGTTCACACCTGCTCAGTTAAGCAGGGAGAGCACTGTTTTAGTGGCTTGGTGGCTTCTGGGGGAATCCCAGCGGTGCCTTGCTGCTAGTCCTGCCGAGAATGAGCTCGGGGAGGAGAGGCGCCGAGCTCGGCGGTGCCCACGATCCTCCCTGAGAGCCATCAGATGATGGCACCTGGACACGCTCTCCCCATGCTCTACTGAGCACTACAGCTCATTATGTATTGCATACTGCATACTGCATGTTGCACATTACACAAGGCATACTATACTGTACACTGCACTGGACACAGTATTATCGTGTTGGTCTGCCTCCGGCGTGTGCTGCGGCACCTCATTGTCCATCTCTCGTGTGATGTAGGTTGTTTTATGCAGGGAGGAGAGAAATGAGATGAGATGAGATGAGATGAGAGATGGGTTCGGTTGAGTTGACAGTACAGTAAATCATCTCTCTCTCTCTCTCCCCAACCGCTTCGGTGTTACAGTAGGCTGTCCAATCGTATGGCGCAGCATCCAATCGTGCCACTCATTCACTGTCTCACAACGCGTGAAAAGCGATTTGGACGCTGTCTATTGCCCCACACATTACCAATGCAGTGATTCACCACCAATAGAGAAAGTGCGATGTCCCTTCAGCCGAGTAGGGAGTAGGTACTGTACAGGCTTAGGACCACATGCTGCGGACGAGCGAGGCCGCACTATTCACAATGAGGCAGCTCACGAGACTGGCCGGCAGCATGAGGAAATGCGAACAGAACCAATATACTTCAATGTTTCCGTACGGCTTTATGTCACAAAAGCACACACAATCTTTGACGCGCTCGCGCGTGGCCCGTGGCAAAGTCATCGAGGCACTCGAAACACGACTCGACGTCATCCCCGATCCCCGATCCCCGATCCCCGATCCCCGATCCCCGATC
>JAADWA010000288.1:0-34025 GCA_023335935.1 Pythium phragmiticola | reverse complement strand
TGAAGACGTCTGGGACTTTTACACGGCCATGAAGCTCTACACGCTCATGCCGTGAGTCGACCCAAGCCACGGCCCCCACATACACACGAACAGCAGACAGTATTACTTCTTAGGTATCTATTTACGAGACGTTGCATATCCGTATTATCATATCAGTACATGACAACAGTATTGAGATTTCATCAGGAACGTTTCTCCGTGGATCGGATTGGTGCGGTGGTGACCTCTCGCGCGAAATCCTATCCACGAGACCAACTGTGGGCCATGGCGTCACCCATGCTCGCGCAGTATGAGCTTTTCCAGGCCGCCGAGACGGGCGACGTCGCGACTTGCACACTTTAGTTTGACATCAGTACCGATTAACAGCGCATCCTTTCCCCAAAATCTCAAGACAGGACATTTGTGACCACCTCGACTGAGTGACTCCAAATAAACGAGGATTGGTTGAAAATAACGCACGTGGTTGGTAATTTACCCAATCAAGCGTGTGAAATGGAATCCTGGCGCTGGGAACAAACCCAAGTGAGGAAAGACAGCGACGAAGCCATGAAGGAGGTAGCAGAGTGCTGCTTCCAGCAGCTCTACGCCGAGATGATGCGCTCCATGGTATCTACCCCATGCTCATAGTGAACATCACTGCGACTTAGCGCTGATCCATACCCGTTGCGCGTTCATATGTGCCGTAGATCGCGAGATATCCGCAGACGATGGCCGAGAGCGGCGTGCCCCTCGAAAGCGGCGAAGCCGAGATCGCCAAGAACCGCAAGGAAGAGCTCACGATGAAGCTCGAAGCCATGGGCTACAACACGGGTTACCGTTTCGCTGAGCGGTAGCGTTGTTTTATTGTTGTGGTTGCTGCTCTCTTCACAGAGGGTAACGAACGAACTCTCTGTCACTGTAGCTCGGCCAAGGACCGCCCGCGCATGTCGGAGCCACTCGATGTGATCAAGTTTCTGTGCAAAGACTTTTGGATAATGATCTTCAAGAAGCAGATCGACAAGCTCCAGACCAACCACCGTGTACGTTCTGACTGATCCCCATTGGGTCCGAGACGAGTAGCTCACTCCCTGCTGTGAAATGGATAGGGCGTGTTTGTCGTGCAAGACTTTAATTTCCGATGGCTCTCCGGGTTCTCGTCCTCGACCGACCAGCACACGCGCGACATGGCGCTCTTGTTTCTCGTGTTTCCTTGCGGACTGATCCGCGGCGCTCTCGCGAACCTGGGCATCACTGCGATCGTCAACGCTGACGTCACGACGCTTCCTGGATGTACGTCGCACAGATTTCATAATCCTCCATCCAGCCATCGCTCTGACCGACTGTGTATGTCCACTAGGTCTATTTAACATCAAGATCAAGGGCATGTAAAGAGATCTCCGTCCACACACACAATCTCTCTCTCACTGTCCCTTTTTGCTACGACAAAGAAAAAGCTCTGGCCGTTTGCCTTTCCGACATTATGCCTCTCACGCTTCTTCACTCTTCACCGCCAAAGGCCTGGCGTCCAAAATCCGCAATGAACGCGTCGAGCTCGTCCGTGTGGCCGCCCGTGGCACGGCCGCGTGGCAAGTGGTCTGGTCGGTACAGGTCCACAATGAGCACGAACCGCGTCTTGTCGGCGCTGTGGTTGAACGCATAGTGGAGCTTGCTGTCGTCAAAGACCATGAGCTCTCTCTCTTCGTGGTGCTTCACTTCGCCGCCCACGACCATGGCACAGCACGGCTTGCCATTGTCCAGCGTCGGAACTGTGAGTGCGAGGTGGCACCTCAAAATGTGGTTGGACAGATCGGCCCAGCCGCGGTGGGCTGCTAAGATCGTGTTGGGGCCGAGCTTGGAGAAGAGCGCCGTGCGGATACCCGGGAGATTTCGCAAGATCTCGGCAGTGCGTGGACACAACGCCGTGGTGTGGTCGACCCACGCGGTCTTGGTCGCGTCGTACGACGGGAACGTGTAGCAAAACGGAAAGACACGCCACTCGCTCTCGCCTTCAATGTAGTGCTTCTCGGGCCAGTCGGGCCACGCGGTCGCGGCGTGCACTTGGCGGAGCTCTTCGAGAATCACGTCGTAGTTGGTCTTCAAGACTTGGAGCTGCGGGAAGAGCTCCTCGTACTCGTAATAGTTGGGCAGATCGTCGTCCTGGATCGGCTCTTCTTCTTCCTCGTCCTCACAGGCGTCGTCATCATGGGTGCCGGCCTCGTCGTCGTCGTCGTCGACACTCTCGGTCTCATTCCCACTGGCCCCCATTGCAACAAACGGATTCAGCGACGCAAGCGCGCCTTTCTTGCGGAGACACACGAGTCGGTAGCCCATCTCACAACGCTGGAGCTGCTCGTACAGCATCGAGTGCTCCACGAAAAAGAACGTCTCTAAATCCGACCGAAACTTCGCGGGGATGTGGGTCTCCAAGAGCTGCTGCGTATGCGGCGAATTGAGTTTGCAGGCCATGGCCGTGTTGAACGACACGAGCCGCTCCTGTTCAATCTCCCACACGCACATTTGCGGCGAAAAGGTCACGAGCTCAAGCAGCTCGTGGTAAATAAAGTCGCGCGTATTGTCCTGCGGAATAAAGTCGGCAATGAATAGTACGCCACCGGGTTTCACCACGCGCTCGAGCTCGCTCAGCGCCGCGCGGAGGTCGTGGACCTCTTGGAGGCTTTGCACCGCGACCGCCATGTCGACCGAATCGGTGCGGATGTTGTGCATGCGCTCGCAGCTCTGGTTGATCCATTTTGGCGGCGGCATGTGCCTCTTGTCAAAGGGCACGTGCTTGGCAAAGCCGAGCCAGTTGGTCTTGCCGCGCACGATCGCCTGGCTCGAGACGTCGACACCAGTGTACGATGCGTACGGGAAGAGAGCCTTGAGCACGCAAGCACCGCCACCGGGGCCGCAACCGACGTCCAGAATCGACAGCCGCGACTTGGAAAACGAGTCGCTGTCTGTCGCGCTTTGGGCGTGCGGGAACAGCAGTCGCGGCGCGACCATCGTGACGAGCTCCCGGTAGAGCTGCAAGCCAAAGAGATCACCGAGCGTGTGCTCGGCGTGGAAGCGGCGCGCGGCCTCGCGGATCGTGCGCAGCTCTTCGGGTTGCTCTTGTTCGTCGTCTGCGTCGCTGGGCGTGGTGCTCACGGGGTGAAAGCCGACGTTGCATGTCATGCGGTGGTGCTTGGCGTAGATGGGTGAGAAGTAGAGCCCCTCGTAAAAGTCCTTGAGATTGGGCGGCGGCGGCGCCGCTCCGTTCGACGGCATTGCGGAGGATGAAAGAAGAGGAGACCGGGGGCCGTACTGCGTGGCGGTCAGGAGAGCGAGAGGCGGTGACGAAGAAGCGTGCCCCCAATCTTTGTCTCCTTTGCCCCGGGGCTTCAAGCAGGCGATCTCTGTCACTCCAATTCTGCAATCGCATCTCCATTAGTTGCCAAATGAGGGATATCAGTCTTGACTACTGGATAGTCATTTTGAATCTGAGTTTTGGACGACAGGAATCTGATCCGGAAGGATCTGAGAATCTGAGACCGTCAGTCGGGGAAGAAAGGAACGGATCATCTCGCTCGAGACGCGTCGCCGTCCCCACGATGAACAAGCAGCGCATGGTCGTGGAGTGGTCTCCGCATGACCCGTCGCTGTTCGCCGTCGGCGCCGACAACCTGCGGCTCTATGAGACCACGGCGACCGATGTCGACGGCCCGCAGGGCTCGAGCAGCTACGGCGGACGAGGCGGCGGAGACGCCCCGGCGACCACAACGCAGCGCAAGCGGTCGTTCCGTCTCATCAAGATCAACGCGTCCGTGCACGCGCAGAACGCGCAGCTCAAGTGCATGGAGTGGTACCCGTTCGACGCCAAGCCGCTCTGGATCGCGTCGGGCCTGGGCAATGGCAAGGTCATTCTGAGCGACTTTCAGGACCCGCGGTCCCGCGTCGTGCGCGAGTTTTCGCCCAAGTACACGCGCCCGTGCAACGCCGTCGCGTGGAACTACGCAGCACCCAATCAGCTCGCTGCGGGCTTCGAGAAAGTACGCAGCGATTACTGTACGCTTGTCTGGGATCTCAATCTGGCGTCCTCGGGGTCCACGATCATGGGCTCTGTGGGTGGCGGGCTGAGCCAGACGGACCCGGGCATGCCCAGCGGGCTCGCTCTCGTGGGCTCCCACATGGACGCATTAGGGAGCCATGACGATCTCCCAGGCGGCGGACCAAACGGTGGCGGACCGGGCAGCCTGGGCCTAAGCGTCGGCAGCGCGGGCCTGCGCGGCAACAGCTTTAGTCGCGTCGGCAGCGTCAGCAGCATGGTCGGCCCGGGATCGGGCACCACCACGAGCGGTAATGCGAACGGAGCCAATGGCACGGGCACGGGCGGCAGCGATCTCATGGACAAGCCGGTCCACGAACTCTCCAACTCGGAGGCGACAGTCGCGCTGTCGTGGGTGCCGCTGCAGCCGGCGTGTCTCGCCGTTGGCACGGGATTCAAGTGGCTCCGCATCTACGACCTTCGGGCCGCGACGGCGCCAGCATCCGCCAGCGGCTCGCTCAGCGTCGTGGCCCACAACAAGGCCGTGCTGGGCGTCGTCTTTGACCGCCACCGCCCGCACATTCTCGCGACCTATACGGACGGACCGCAAGAAGCCATCAAGATCTGGGACATTCGACGGCTCGACACGAGCATGGGACCGCTCGTGTCGCTCCACCACTCGAGCAAGACGCTCGCGCAGGTCTCGTGGTGCCCCACCAAGCCGGGCATTCTCGCGACGGCGTCAGTGGAAGAACGGTACCTCTCCCTCTGGGACGTGACCAAGCAAGACAAAGATTCTACTGCTACGACTACAACTGCTACGGCGGCCACGGGTGCTGCTGCGGGCTTCCACATCAAGAAGCCCTTCAAGAGACGGTACATGTCGGAGCCGCTCGCGTCGTTCTCGTGGCAGTGCGTCAATTACACCTCGAGCTCCGTCATGCGGTCGTCGCGCAGCCACCAGCTCGACGGACTCAATGCGCAGCTCGCGGCTGCGGCGTTCCCAAACCGCCTGCTCACGGCCTCTGTGTCGGGTGAGATTGAGGACATTTCGGTCCACGACTCGCTGCCCATCTCAGTGTCGCCGCTGGGCTCATTGGCGTTTAGCTGTGGGCGGCTGCTCTTTGGCGGTGCCGCCACGGGCGATCGCAAGGCCGCGCCGCAAGAGAAAGACATTGCGATCGAGATGCAGCGGCTCGCCAGGGCGCGGTACTCGATGGCCGTGGACAAGAACCTGCGTCTCTTTGCCATGGCAGCGGCCGGACCGCTCGCCGGCACGCCGCGCCAGCGCGAGCTGCGAAGCGTCTGGCAGTGGGTCGACCAGGTCGAGGCGCTGCGGCGCCTGCAAGTGGCGCGTCTCGCGCACGCGAGAAACGTCACCCTGCAAGGCGGCTCGGCGCCCGTGAGTCCGCTGCGTGGCTGGCCCGTGGACCCAGCGGCGCTCACGATGGTCGGCATCAAGAACCTTCTCGCGCTCGCCGAGGATTCGCCCGGCGAGTTGGCGTCCCTGCTTGCACAGCAGCCACCGGTACCGCTGACCACGATCCCGTCCATGCTCAAAACCGACCCCGTGCTCGGGTGCTCGTACTATGAAGGCTTTGGGCGTCGCCTCGCGCTCTTGGCGTGCCACTGGGACCCCGACTGCGGTCGCAGCAGTGCGGCGGCCGTGGCCTCTGACGGCGGCAGTCTGCCGCCGCGCCAGCAGGGCGGACTCGCGCTCCACCGCAGCAGCTCGGGCGCGTGGACCTCGCAGCGCCAGTTTGAAGATGCCACAGCGTTCGGCCACCGCGCGAGTGAGCCGTCTCGCCACGAGCTGCGCGCTCTATTGCAGAAATGTGAGAGCGACTCGCACTATGCACGGGCCGCGGCGCTCGCCGTCTTCCACGGCGATCTCACGGCGGCCGTCGCCGTGCTGCAGAAGGGAGCGATGTGGCTGAACCAGTTGCCGTCGCATCTCCACGCGAGACCCTACACTGCAGACGTGCTCCAGCTCGTCGCCATGGCCGTCGCCGGGTACTCGACCGCCGCGGCTTCGCCCGGCATGCCCAATATGTGGGCGAGCATGTGCCAGCAGCTTTTGCGGCGCCAAGAGATCACGGCGCAGCACCACCCTCGCTACCTCCACGCGCTGCTCTCGTTTCTCTGTGCGACCGCCGCTTCGTCGACGTCGTCCTCGGGTTCCCTGCGAGACGGCGGCATTGTGCGTGCGTCACCGGCGGCGACGCGTCGAGTCGCCAGCAGTTCTTCTAGCACCATTCGCAAGTCGTGGGGCAGTGTCGACGGACTCGCCGCACTGGGGTCTAGTGGGTCGGTCGCCAGACACGCGAGCATCACGACCAGTGGCGTGTACGCGCCGATCCTAAACGACGCTACGCTGCCGCTCGGCGACCGCGTGGCGTTTGCGTGCCGCTTCTTGCCACCCGAGGACTTGCGCGTCTTTGTCGTGCTCCACATGGACGAGTGCCAGCAGCACGGACGCCTCGACGGGCTGCTGCTCACGGGCGTGTCGCCGACCCACGGTGTGCAGCTGCTGCAGCGATACCTCGACAAGACGGGCGACATCCAGACGCTCGCACTGCTGGCGGCGCGCCTGCCGTTGGCCGGTGTCGCCAAGACAGCCCCCGTGCTTGAGCAGTGGATCACCATCTACCAGGACCTTCTCAACCAGTGGCAGCTCTTCCACGAGCGCGCGCGGCTCGACGTCGCGCGTGCGCAGCACGAGGACGCGCTCCACAGTCTCGCGAACTTTGTCAAAGACACTGACGCCACCGTTGACGACGTGAGCGCCCAACCGCCGGCCGCACTCAGCGTGCCGCCGCAGCTCTTCGTGCGGTGCAATTATTGCAACACGTCACTGTCACTGGCCAATTTATTGCGGCTTGGCGGCTCGCACTCGTCGTGGCTCAACCGCGCCAAGCCCAAGCTCACATGCTGCCCGAGCTGCCGCAAACCGCTGCCGCAGTGTGCGCTGTGTCTGCTGCCGCTCGGCGCGCTCAATCCGTACTTGGAACTTGCGCATCGCCGCTCCAAGCAGACGGCCGACGCCGTGTCGTCCATGCTCTCGATGGCCTCGGCGTCGGGCAGCGACGCGATCGTGGACGATCCGGGAGTGACCGGGAAGAGCGGCGAGACGACCCACGAGAGCCTCGCGCAGCTCTCGAGCATTCCGTTTGTCGAGTGGTTCACGTGGTGCCAGTCGTGCAAGCACGGCGGCCACGCGCACCACGTCGCCGACTGGTTCGCGGTCCACGCCGTGTGTCCCGTCACAGACTGTGGCTGCAAGTGCCAGCTCATGGACCTCCCCATTGCGCAGCAAAAGCGCCAAGAAGAAGGGCGTTTGCTGCAGGAAGAGCAGCAGCACGAGCAGGACGAACGGCGCGTGCACCAGCAGACGCTGCTTGAGCAGGAAGAACGCCAGAACGAGATGACTGTGCCAGCGGCGTCGCCGCGCACGTCGCCACGGCCGAGCAGGCAAGACAATCCGCTGGGGCCCAAGCGACGGGGTTCCCGGTCGCACCAGCAAACGCAACTGCAGCAAGCGCAGGCCTCGTTCTTCCCTAACGCCACTGGGAATGGAGGAGGAGGAGGAGGAGTTGGACCGCCCTCGTCGGTGATGGGCGTGTTGCCGCCTCGGATGCCGCCGTTGTCAGCGTCGCGCATGGGCACGCCGCTCGTGGGCGCGGCCGCCGCGGGCGAACTCGGCTCGGCTATGAACAGCATGACGCTCAGCAACAAGCTCGACCAGCTCGATAAGGAGAAGGGCACCAACTTTTATCTCTAAGTGCAGTAAAGAGGGAAGAACGGGTCTCTTGTCTTGTCTCTGAGTATCAGTCTGACTTCAGGCGATCTATTGCCAGTCGGTGGATGAGTGGTATCCCACCTACTGGGAACTTTGCCCTGTCGGGTTCATGAGCGCCGGCGCGTGGAGCATGAGCGACGTGGGCGCCCCCGCGGGCGTCGCCGCGCTGCCTTCTGCCTTATCGTACATGGCCAGCCAGTCGCGCAGGCCCTGTCGCAGCCTCTCCATGTCGCCGTAGCCGTCCACGATGCCGCGCTCTTCGCATGCAAACTCGAGCTCGCTCAGCGAGAGCTGCTCAATGCCCTCGTGGAGCAGCATGGCGTCGTCGACGCGGAGCTCGTCCATGCGGCGCGAGAGGAACTGCTCGACGGCGTTGCGCGGCAGCAGTCGCCAGCCCCACGAAAACGCCGGCACCAGTGCGATCGAGCGCGCGAGCACGTGCACGTGGTGGCTCGTGAGACTCGGCAGCGCCGCCGGGCCGTTCGTCGCCGGGTCAAAGAACGGCACGAGCTCACTCACTTGGGCCGGGTCCAGCCCGCGCCCGTCGTGGGCCGCGAGCAGCTCCTGCAGCGCGCGGTCCTTGCGGTCCATTTGCTGGAGCAGTCGCACGAGCTCGGGGTAAAACGCGGCGCGCGCGAGCGCGTCCTCGCGGAAGAACTGGGTCTTTTGGTCGGGCCGCCAAAACTGCCATGGCAATAGTTGCTTGGGGAACTGGTACCCGACCAGTGGCGCCACGTACCCGACGAGCGGCACGGCAAAGAAGACGAGCAGCGGGAGCGACTTGATCAGATCGCGGTGCGCCTGGCGAAGGACCATCATCTCTTGGCGCGTCAGTGTCGGTGGTGCGGACCCAGGAGACGCCTGCTGGAGACGGCGGCGAATCGCCCAGGCCTGTCGGTTCTCGGCAAAGAGCATCTTGGACCCCGTGACGAACGGCTGCATCCACTTTTGTAGCTTCTGGAACGCGGTGAGTGGCTTGGTCGCGTCGTCGTTCTTGCCCATGCCCGAGCTCAAGAACCGATCTCCTCGCGTGAACGGCGGAGATGCCGAGATGGTGGTGGCGAGCGGGTGGCGAGCGGTGCGCGCCATGGCGACGGCGTGGCGAAGGCGAACCGTTTGCAGCATCGTCTTTGGAGGTGCAGTGTCTAGCGAAGCGACAGAGACAGAGAGAGGGCGAGAGGCGGCGGACGTAGGAGGGCGCCGCGTGAGAGGGGAGAGAGAGAGTAGCGAAAGTGCAGCGCGGCGCCGACGGATCTTCGTCTGTATGATTTGCTTCAGGTTTGAACTATTCGGCTAAATACGACTTGGAAAGTGTTACTATCGTAAACAAGTTAAACCCGTTTAGTCTGGGGATTTTGGTCTAAATCCCCCGAAAAGTGGGATTTCGATCCCAAAATAATTCCCCACCAAAAACGTGTCCTTTGAGAATGGCGTTTCCACGGAGACAAGCAGGGGTGCTGTCGGTTTGGCGACTCAAACAAGGAAGCATATCAACAACAAAGACTCGTTCATACCCTAGTTAGTGCGCTTGAGATTCAGAAAAGCTCCAGGTGGCAAAGGCTGCGAAACAGCGGAGGACCCACGCGCACAAACAACGCACACAAATGAAGCTGCTGTGTCTGGTCGTGAGCCGCTGGTGGTTGCTGCGGATGAACGACCAGATCCACGACAAGCAGGAAGAGAGGCGTGTATGGTGGTCTCAATAATGATTGTGTCGGTCTTTTATGCGGCGTCGCGGGAAGAACGACGAGCACCCAGTTTTCGCTTGGTTGGTGTAGAGGCAACTGTCTTATAGCTTCCAGTACATCTTCACCGGCGCCATCACCCCAGTCCCTCGACTCCATTAGCACGATTGGATTTGGTATCATCATGGAGGAATCGCTCCTCCTCTTTCTCCTCCTCCACCTCCTCAATCTGCTCCTCCCTCGCCTTGAAGTTGCTGTTCCACGTCAGACCATGATCGGAAGGATGCCAACAAAATAGAGGACGGATGCGAAAACCATAGGAGCCATTGGGATTGGGATTGGGATATGACTGGCCATAGAGATCCGCTGCGTGTCCCTTCAAGAAATTTATGCCGGCAAGTTTTCGTCTGTTCTTCTGTATTTTACACCTGTTTCTTTCTTTTCTTTCCCGGTGGGCGAACCGACTTGCGGATCTTCAACATGAATCAGGATCCGCTGCGTCACGCAATGCGTGTTGAAGAAAGAAACGATAAATGGGAGAGAACTGCGTGTGTGTGACAGCAGGTGAGTACCGGTAAGCACACAGCGAAAGAGGGAAGAAATTATTATCAACACGTTAGGACGGTGTGGGGGGGGGTGCAATAGATAATAAGAGCAAATACTGATGGAGAGCATGAGGCACACTCCCACGACGAAGACGAACAGACACACAACTCCTCGCGGCACGAAGAATGATGACGAACCGGGACACGACCGTCACCGCGTGGAGAAACAGTAGAGAGAGGGTTACGGCTGGATCATGCCTCCAGAATGGCCGGCAGCATGGGTTGTCGGCCGTCGTAGATGGAAGCCACGAGGATCGAGAGGCGAGCGCGCAGCAGTTCGTTGCGGGCACGGAGCTTTTGCACAGCCTGATTTTGGAAACAAGAAATGTGAGTTCAAGGGCTCACGAGTAAAAGACAGAAAGACTGATAGGGTCTTCGCACCTTCTGGCTCTTCTCGAGCATGAGCTTCTTGCGGAGGCGCGCGCGGCGTGCGTGCAGCCGGTTTCGTTCGCGGCGGATTTGCTCGCGCTCTTCTTTGGAGCACGTGAGCAGCGAGATCGAGTTGGAGTGTGGGCGCTTGTTGTTGCTGTTAAGCGTGGCCGCGTCGCCGCCGCTGGAGATGTGGTGACGGTCCATGCAGCCGCAGGCCGCGTCTTCGTACCCACTGCCGTCATCGTCGGCGTCCACGTGGTAGTACTGGCAGTTCTTGTCGTGGAGAATGAGCGAGGTCTGGCCGCTCGCGGCGGCAGCGGCGTCCACATCTTCGTCGTTCACACACACGACCTGGGCGACGTCCTGCGCGAGGTCGGAAATGTCGTCGATGCCCTGGATCGACAAGTGAGCGCTTTCGTCGCCAAGGCTGAGCAAATACATGGCCGTGACGTGCGAGTCGTAGGCCTGCTTGAGAAGAGCGTACTCGCTTTGCATGTTGGCAATGCGGTCCTTGAGGTTCTCCAACAGCTCGCGCTTGCGGATACGAGTACGCTGTGCGTGGAGCCGGTTGCGCTCGCGGCTCAGGCGCAGCTTTTCTTCGTCTTCGCCGTCGAGCGCGCAGCCGACATCCGAGGGCGAGTCAGAGCTGTGCGGCGAGCTCGACACGTCGAGCTTGAACGATTCAAAGTCCTTCATGCTCGGCTTCTTGCTGTCCTTCCGGATGGGCGACGACGTCGGGAAGCCAGCGTCAAACGACGCGATGGCGTGTACGCCCGTGGGCGTTCGCAGATTCGCGAGGTTGTGTTGCAGATGGTGGAAGTCATTCATCGCAGCCGCCGACGACACATCCGTGGCGAACGCGCGCGACGCGAACAGCGGGCCGATGGGGGGAAGCACGAGCTTACGGGGGGCTGCAATCTGCATGATGTTTGTGCTCGGGTAGTGACGGGGGGAAATGGGAATGGGGGGAGTCAGGTCGCGTCACACAGAGATAACCGTGACGATAGGAGCGGCGCGTGGAGGTGGCGGTGGGGGAGATTTCCGTGGGGTTGCTTCGGGGTAAGTACGTCAGTGAGTCGCGCCAAAGAACCACAGCAGGGCTGCTCGGCTGAACCAACAAGAGTTGGTGGAGGGAAGATCAACCCGTCGCGTTGCCTGCCAGCTGGGCTGACGTTTCCATGGCTCGGGGTTTTTTCGAAACACACAACGCTCTTCCCTCGAGATAGTGAGTGGGTGGTCCAATGATGCTGCCCCCAAAGTCTGGGACATTACTGATGGTCGTCAAATGGACTTAGTGGATTCGCCTTTGGTTTACGAACGTCACGGATTGTGGCGTGTGCGAAGATCCGGTCATGTGATTGGCTAAAACCCTGGTTGCAGTTGGTGAAAAGATAAGCAGAATCGAAGGAAAGACCCCTCCTTCTCGTCTTCCCTTGTACCGTAGGTATCAAGTGGGGCGGGTTTACGACACGTCCCTTCGACACGCCATTGCACTAAACTGTAAGGTAGGTATCGGCACCGACTGACCAAGCGGTGCGAAGCAGCGCTCGTCCCCTTTTTCGCTTCCAGGGCTCTCCATCAGGACGCGACGAGGGCAAGACGCCAACCGCTTATCCTCTCTTCCTTCATATCCGCAAGCCTGTCGGTGACGCTGGTGCACGTACGGCCGCGTTTTTTTTTTCAGCTCGGGCCACGTCACTGCAGCCGCCCAAGTGTGCGGTTCTGGATGATCCATCCCGGTGCCAGTGTGCACACGGAAAGAAGCCAACTCTCTGCATGCAGGGCGGCGTCCAAAAAAACCGGCAGCTGTCCCGTTTGGCTCGTTCATTGTGCTGCGTGCTTCTGAAGCAAACGCACTGTCTGTGTTCCGTCTCTTCAAAAGCGAATCACCAGTCCGGCCAATAGACCACGCGACCGAATGGAAAAGCCCTCGGGCTGACGTGCAGTTCAGCCCAGCCCACGTCATGACGCACGTGCAGGCCAGGTGAAGTGACCATCACTCCTTCTCCACATGCGTGGCGAGTGACTCACTCTTGCAATGTCCAGTAGAGCTCCAATCAAATGTGTTTGACCTAAAACCCAGATTGAAAACAACGAATCACCAAGCAGTAAAAACAAAATAAAAGCTGAGAACAGGAAAGCCTCAGAACTGAAGTGACCACAGCCTTGAAGTACTGTAATAAGTCCAGTGCTCGCGGGAAAAGCATTCCGAATGTGTACACCACACGAACTTGGAGACAAAACCTGATCAGGTCACTAAATTTAATAAAATGCCCCGACCCCTAATAATTCGTGTGGGATGGAATCGGGCCAGTGTCAGTGAACTCTTCGTCTGACGCGAATAGCCAGATGGAATTGAAGTCTAGCGAACTGAGCACCAGCACGTTGAAGACGAAGAACGGAAGCCGAGGTGATGAATTTGTGTGACGGCGCATCCCCCTCGGGGTCCACGCACCAGAACAGCGATGGGATTCCTTCCGGTCAGGACTCACGTCAGCTGCTGTTGCTGCCCGCGACAACCGAGTTGAAGAAGCGCGAGGAGGATGGGCCGTCCGGGGAAAAGCAGGATGAGTCCTCGCGACACCCGTCTCGTGCCGAGATTGCTGCGGCGCTCCGACGTCTGCAGGAGACTGAAGATGGTCTGCGACAGCGCGAGGCCGCGGCTCGCGAGGCGCAGCGTGATGGCACGCGACGGTTCGTCAAGCTCATGCACCTCGAGACCGTGGACCAGTCTCATATCGCGGCGCATACAGGTGACGTTTCGGGGTGGGGAGATAGAGATAATGTCCTCGTCACGCGTGGCGAGTGGGAGGAGAACCTTTCGTCGACGGTTGTTTAACAATGTGGATGCTGCACGTAACCTTAGCCCAAATGACGCTACAAAATGAGATCGACACAATATTCGACAAGATGCGACGCCTGGAAGATCGGTACCAACAGGCTAAGAAGAGCGTCTCGACGATTCCGGACAAGTGGGTCGATGCAACACTAAGTACTATGATCCCGTTGGGTATTTTCATGACATTGTGAGCAATATCAACAGAAACGAAAGGCACCACCAGGTTCAGCTAGCAAAGGCGAAGCGCGACAAGCACGTCGTACCGCTTCGAGAGAGACTGAAAGAGCTGGATCCAACAGCTAGACCATCGTCTTCACTTCTTATACCACCCAGAGACGAACCGCCAAGTTTACCTGTTTTGAAGGGCGCCACGTCCCAGAAGAAGGCGAGCTCCGCCATCTATCGTCAGACCATAGGCCACATCCGCGAGCTCCAGAAGACCCGCAAGTCCATGGCCGACCCTTACCTGGCGAACTTGAAGGTTAGTAGCCTTAGCCTATGCTTGCGCTCCCAGCACGTGGCGAGAGCAATGCTAATTGTGTGGTACCGTAGATGGCCAAACTGTGGCTACGCATCAACGACCACGAGCGAGCGCTGGAGAACTATGAGAAAGCGCTAAGGAGTTTGGGCGAGAAAGAAAAGTGCAAGATCCCAGATGAGGATCTTCCATTCATCCTCGAGTCCGAACGACGAAGGGTGCGTTGGCTCCGATTGAATCTACGTTCCTATATTGTTGACCATGTACTGACACACCTGGAGTGTCCAGAAGCGAGAAGCTCTGCAATTCTTATTCATGCGATCTCTGCAGCTGAAAGAACGACATGAGGCAGCCCGTGAGTATTTGCAGACTGGATTCGATTCGGAACGCCCAACTTACGCTGAGGAGCTGCGCTGTTCAGAGATGATGAGAAAGTACCTCCAGCTGTCTACTCCTTGTGAACGGGTACCTTCTGCAACACACCTGGAAGAGCTCCTACGCAAGCAAGCTTATGTGGAAGATCCGTCACTATCCACCCCCGAAGAGGTCGCCACGAGTATCCTGTGCTCCAACAGCCTCGGCCCGTGCGTTCTTGTTCTGTTAGAATGGACCACTTCTGGTCCAGCATGCCCAAATACTGATGGAATCATGTGGCATATACAGACTTGCGGATCTGCGGTTTGAGTTGTTGCAGGAGCTGCTTACGGCATCGCCTCAAGACCCATGTGAGTGCTTGTGTTCCCCTCGGACAGCCCTACCAACCCTGACCGAGACTATGTCGTCCACCCAGACTTGCTGGAAGCGGTCGCCAATGTACATGTGCGCAAGCACGCTTTTGAGGACGCGCGAGATGTTTGCGATCGCTTCGTGAAGCTCCCAGACGTCAAGCGGATACAGCTCTTTGCGAGCTTCGCCGAGTTCACACCCATTTCATCCTCGTCAGCCACACTGGTTTAACACCACCAATTTATTGTAGCCACATTCACCATGAACGTGGGTACAATAAATTGGATGGTCAATTGTCCGAGATTGCAAATCGACACTTGACTTCTGATTGGACAGCCTGAGAGCACAATCGCATTTCCACCACTTCGGATTGGCTAAAACGCCGTTCAGTTGTGGACAAGTTGGTGTGTCGCAGTCTGGGACACACCAGCCTGTTCGCTTTCCATGGTTTCTTGTTGTGAGAAAGGAAAGGGAACACCTGCGAGGGCCGGTATATGAGCAGCTTCTCTCCGTGTCGCCGCCGTCCCCCGTCGTCCCCGCCACGACGGCAGGGCCGCATTGACTCGACACCCGTGCTCATGAGTGCGCGCTCGGCTGCGCTGGACGCGTCCGACATCATCACGCCCGACGGCCGCATCGTGCTCACGCCCTCGCGAGAACTCTCGTCGCGACGTTTGCGCGACGACGACGATGTCTATGAGGAAGTGGGTACACCACTGAATGACCCGATGCGCACGACGCCGATACGTGGCCATCTCAACGTGTCCTCCAAGGGCTTTTCCGAGCCGCTCATCCTCGGCGACCGTCCGCAATCGTCCATGCGCCAGCTTCACACGCCATCACAGAGGTAATGTACACTGCGAATTTCCTGGTGGGTTCTCATTTTGGATGGAAACTCACTGCATGATATTATATATTCCTTCGATGGTCGTCGTGGTGTATGGCAGCTTCCACTCGGTGCCTCGCGCGGGTACTGTGCCGACGCGCGCGGGTCTCTCACGCCGTGCCGTCAAAGTACTTCATTTCGTCTCGAGTTCCGTGGTTGCAATGAGTCTGCTCGCCGCCGTGCTGGTGCGGGTGAATGTGATCTCGGCAATCTACTTGCTGGTTCTGTGCTATGGCACGTTCCAGTCGTTTGCCTCGGGTCGACTCTTGGCAGTGGCCATCGTGGTGTCCGCCTTGGCGTGCGTCGGCCACATTGTCTATGCCGCTGTGCTCGACCACAAGCCATCCGACTGGGCCGGCAACCACGTGCTCCGGATCATTGGCTTCAGCCACCTCAGTGGTGTCGAGGACGGCGTCATCTATCCGGGCCTGGACGCGCTCGTCCTGCTGTGCAGCGTGGTCCACTTCTTCGTCGTATTGCGTCGTGCGCGGCTGCCGGATCAAGACGACACGTTCGATATTTTTGAGGAGGCTGGCGCACATCTACTGCAGCAAGATCATGACGAGACGCACCAGAGTCGCCGCCATGCAAAGAAAATCCACGGGGTGGAGATTCTTTCGATGCTGCTGCTCTTTCTGACGGCATTTATCATACCAGCAGGCGCCACCGCGGTGCTCTATGTGGCATTGCTGTTCCTGCTCGTGTCATGGACGATATTCGCGAAACGAATCTCGGTGGAAGAGTTTGTGAACGGAGATCCAAAGAAAGATTTCCTCATCGGCCGCAGAATGGCCAAGGCGCTACTGGTGTGGTGCTTCATGACGATTCTTGCCTGGTAAGTCGCAATCTCGGATCGCGTGGCCCTCCAGTGATCTGTATAAAACTGACGATTTGATGTACCGATTTCAGGTATGTGCTTTCATTCTCCGACTTGGCGTCCAGCTCGCTCGGACGCGACATCATCAAATACGCCGGCTTTACCAACTTCCGCAACGGTCCAGCCAGATGGCAGTACTACACATACGCTGCGCTTTTGTCTCTCCTCTTTGCCTGTATGGGCAAGCTCGTCAATCTCCACAATGCGTTCGGGAAAATGCAAATGAATCGATCTCAGATGGGCGGCGCTTCCGAATTCTTCCAACATCAATTCTCGAAAGAGATCCAAGCGACTGATTTCCCGCCAAGAAACTACACTCCCCATGAAGTCGCGAAGCTGCTACGTGAGCTCCCCTTCACAACGCGAGTTTTCCTGCACGACGGTGGCTCCCTTCTCGCGAGTGCTGGCGCCATTGCGTGGTGTGTGTCGTATCCGTCGTATGGGAGCGCGCCGATGATGGGGTGGGCGCTCCTTACCCTCGGTCTGTATGGTCTTGTTCCATCCGGACCACTCGTGAAGCTGCTCATATTCTACGGCACGCTGCTGTCGATGACGGAATATGCCGTCAATCTGACATGGGATTTCATCGCTGGAGATTACTCCGAGTACGGGTTGAAGCAGTTCGATTACCCGTTCATCGATCTCGGGGTCCACAATGTCTGCTTGATCGTGATTTTCGCATCCATGCGAACACGGTGGCGCTATGAGGTTGTCGTCAAGGCGTCCAGGCCACCCAGCGCAAGACATCCGATCGATGATTCGCCAGAGCAAGACGCCGAACGAAATAGTATGGACGCTTTTCGCCCCATGGTGCAGCTTCGCAGGGTACGCTGCGTGTACGACTGAGTGGCGGAGCTACAATGGTATACTGATGAACGTTTGAATATTTTGTTTAGGGGACGCAACCGAGTTGGAAAGACTATATTCCACTCTGGCTGCAAGACGCAAAGCAAGTTGTGCTTACGCACCTCGGGGTGCTAGTTCTGCTCACCATCGTTGGTGAGTTTCTATTCTCCAAATGCTGTGAGTGTTTACGCACTCTCACACTGATCCTCTTATTATGTAGCCGTCGTGCTAAGTACGCGCGAATCGTTTTTCCAGGCTGGTTATCTTGTGCTTGCCATGCTGTGCATCGTCTTCTTCAAACATCGACAAAAACTGTGGAGGCTGCTTCTCGCATACGCACTGGCAGTCTGTCTCGCCGTTTTTATTCGCAACGTCGACTGTAAGTCGGACAGTCGGCTCGACCTCATCGGCTTGGAGTGCTACAATGAAAAGTCAGACACATGGGGAGCCTTGTGGCCTACGCTATTCAGCGCTCAGCTCATCGTGATTTTCCAGCTCGTGTTTCAGCTGGTGATTTACGTCTCCAATGCCAAAACCATCGACGAACGTATGCGCACGATCGAGTTCAGCCATCAAAACCCAATCTTCTTCGTTTCACGGATCGCCGTTGAAATTGACAACCTCTATCGCGTCTTCGGAAGCGCAGTTTGCTACATCGCCATCCTCTACGTCGTCTTTCGCCACGAAATCATCGAGTCCGGTGCGCATACGACAGTTCTCGGTTTTGTGCAGCTGTTCGTACTGCTAATCGTCGTCGGTGGCCATCTCGGCAAGTTTAAGCGCGCTCCACGCAGCTCGTTGCGACTGAAGCTTCTCTGGTCGTTTGCCATGATTGTCGACGTCGTCATCCTGGTCGCCCGTTACGCTTTCCACTTTCGTGGTGTGTCGAACTACTTTGAGAAGCATCTGTTCACGAGTGACTTCATGTCAGCTCGCGATTTCGGATTGGAGAAGCCGTCGTCGAAGAAATCGCTCTCGGGCGTTTTCGTATACCTCGCACCAACGGCTGTGTTGATCGGATTGATGTTTTGGCAGCTTTCGTCCATCTTACAAGATGTTCGTCCGTACGAGGTGTTTGTGGCCGGCCGAAATCGACTGGTAGATCAAATCCTTTTTTGGATTGATACGTTTCGACGAACCCTCATTGCGTTCAGCACGTCGGCGCTGGTGCTCGTGACGATGAGTGTCGCTCTCCAAGACTTAAACGCTGTTGGCGCCGCGTACGTGCTCGTGCTCGTGGTTGGGAGACCGTTTTCCTCGTGGCAAAAGCTGTGGTTTCCGCTCTTTTGGGTCTCTGTGATCGCTATTGCGGCCAGGTACGCGTTCCAGCTCCGTTTGTTCGGTGGAATCAACTCGGCGAACGATGGTTTTCGGAACGTGGAGCTGGGAGACAATGCCCAGTGGTTTGGCCTCGATAGGCTTGTTGAAGACGGTTCAGGCATCAAGACAACCATGTGGAATTTGGAGTCCGGCCCTCTGCTCGTCATTTCGATGTGCTTCTTACAACGCATGGCACAATATTTTGAAACTGCATCCAAGCCCATGGCGAACTTCGACCAAGCTCAGTATGCGTCAAGTCAACGTAGCAGTCAGCCGGTGAGTAGTCCAGAAGCAGCGGAGGCCTCGGACGTGCGGGTGTCTGCTTCTGCAGAGACACAATCTCCAGCCCAGCCACAACCTATGTCTGCTAGAGCGCCTGAATTCCGTCAACAAGCATGTCAAGGAATTCCAGCAGTCATGGAGCAACAGCGAGTCAGCGAGAATGACGAGCGCGATTTCCTATCGCATCTGCGTGACTTTTGCATCGAGTATGCTGGATCGGCGTCCGTGAATGTGGTGATGTTGCTGCTCATGGCGTCGTCGTTCGCGCATCGTGATGTGATCTCCATCGGCTACTTAGTTGTGGTCTATGCGATGATGTACGCCAAGCCTCGCACAGTGTGCAAACTCTGGTTTTTGCTGGCAGCTGCGCTTTCCATCATCATCATTGGAGAGTTCGCTCTCATCGTCTGGCTGCCTCCGTTCATCCGTGTTGAGAGGGAGCACACGTCGCCGTGGAAGCACCTCTCGCAGTCCAAACAGCAATGGCTCGCACTCGGAAATCAGCACAAATGGGCACTTTTGGCAGATTTCGTAGCGCTGTTGGCAACGTACATGCTTCCAAACTCACAACGTCTGAGTCAAGTGCAGAAAGCTGATCGCCAGATCCAGTCTCAGTCGAGCAAGCGAGCGTTGCCATCGGCCACGAGTGGCCTGCAAATTACCTCCGACCCCTTCGACGAAAGAATGGTCGCCAAGTCAAAGCTTCACGATCTGGAAGAGTCAGATTTCATGCGGATGACCCGTTCGTCCGCATGGCACGCACTCGTCTACTTCTTCATCCTTGGGTGGCTTCCAGCGACTCTCGTCGTGATCTTTGTTTGTGGTGCGACCCACGGAGGCATTGCATCGTTCGTGTACATCGGCACCGCAGTGTTCATGCTGTACCGACTGGACGAGGCGCGGTTTCCAAGCAGCAAGTGGATCCACCAGCTTCGTAAGTTCAACTGGGCGCATTTGTTCGTCATGGTCGTGATCAGTGCACCTTATGTCAAGGACGACCTTAGCCGCTGTCTGGTGGGGAACCGCCCGGATGGAAACTCAAACGTGGGAGATGCCTGTCTTTCTGTCGAAGACTTGCTGGGCATTCAGACGGCCACCGCACCTGCGGGTATCATCGCAATTTTCGTGCTGATCTCGATCCAGTGTGAGATGTTGTCAACGATGACGTATCGGTACGTCTGTCAGCATATCCAACTCGAAAAAATGCAAGCACCTGCTCGACAGGAAGAGATCGTTCGGCGATTTTACAAAGAGCGCACGGCGCAATGGTTTCTCCTCAAGAAGGAGAAGAGTGCGGCGCTGCAACGACTCAAGATGATTGTGTCGAAGCTTGTCCAGAAAGTGGAAGAATTGATGGATATCGCGATGGGGCTGCACTACAACTTGCCTCCGATGGCTCCTGCAAAGCCGCGAGTGGTTGAATACTTCCAGAATGCGATAACGCTCGAGTGGGATCCACCGCAGGAGACTATCCACAAGATCCGTTTCTACCGCATCACACGGCAGCAGTATCCATCGCAAACGCTGCTCGGAGACTTCAGCGATATGGTGGAAGTGAAAGGGGACGTGACGTCTGTCAAGCTTGAAGGCCTCCGACCTGGGACGAGCTATCAGTTCAAGATAGCCGCCGTGTCACGAATGGGTGAAGGTCCCTTCAGTGTCGCCAGCGATCCAGCCGCAACATATCCGCTCAATCTGGACGGCAGTTGTACCGCTGGCTGGATGAAGTATCGCCGGCAGAATGTGACCACGACATGGTATTCAACATGGCTGTCATGGCTGCAGCCGAAATACCTTCATCGCTACGTCGTGCTTGACGCAAGAAGCTTGGTATTCTACAAGAATGAAGAACTCGCACTCCGCCATCGAAGCAAAAAGCGCCGGAAGAAGATCAAAACCGCTTTTTCGTGGAAGGATGTCGTGACTCTCCGACTGAGCGACACCAAAGTGCAATTTGATGATGTGTCACCGTCACTATTCTGCTTTGAGCTCATTGTTCGCCAAGAAGGAAACCACGCCGACGTCAAGTTTGTCTTTCAGGCGGATCTCGCCATCGACTTTGATCGATACCTGTCTGCGCTTGCATTCTCCGTCCCCCGCCACGCCGTCGATGAATCCATTTTACAATGTCTCGTGGACAAGAAGTTGCCTGTGCCACAGTTGGCCATGCCAACAGACTTGGACGAAGGCGTGGACGAAGCCGGCAGTGAAATGACGAGCGTGACGGGTGATGAGAGCAGTTTCGGTGACGCTGAGGACGCTGAATTTGACGAGCAACACCGAGTCTCCTGGCGTATTCCGGTGTATCGCTGGCTGTATAGCCTCCAAGATGCCGCAATGCAAGCTGAAACTATCGTGTATGATCCCGATGATCAAGTCGAGCCGACAATTAGCGAAATTGTGAGCGTCACGATCAACTCAATTCGCAGTCGCACGGCGCAGTGGTGCTATGCGACGATGATACTTGCGTTTGCGCGACAGGTACGACCGCTTCACCTGGGTTATTCGTGATACCTTATAAACATCTACTGACATTTCCTCTTTATTCCGCAGGCGGACGTGTTGAACTTTGTCTACGTTGTGACCACGTTCGGCTACCTCGGCATCGAGAGCCCAAGGCCCGCATCTCACTCGTGGCTGCTGCTGCTGAAATATGTACGTGGGCTTGACTCATAATGCACCAGTTTTGGACAATGCACTAATAACCCAAGGTGCTGTAGACTTGCACCATCATTCTAGTCCGGTACACATTCCAGCTGCCAATATTCTGCCATGGCTTGGGTGGTAGTGGGTACTATTACCCCAGCTTCCAGCCATACTGTGGTGCGCCAAAAAACTCGGTGGTGCTGCAAGAGCACTCGATCCAGCCGACAGTCGTCTTTGGTATCTTCAAGTTCGACGGCGTAACGTTGGAAGGCGTCGATACAGTCTTCGCGGGGCTCCAGTGGAATTTCTACGTGGCGCTTGCAATCCTGTGGCATCGACGAGAGCTTATCGTGCGAGGTCTCTGGGTCGACGCGGCTCAAGTGGACGATGGAGTTGCTTCAGTGATTGGCTCCCGTCGACAAGGGAATGCTTCCGAATTCTCTTCCCACGATTCTATCGACGAGTCGTTCAATTTTGGAGGTACTGGCAGAACGATTTCACAGCCTGTCGTGCATCCTGTGCGAGCCGCATCGTCCGGCGCATCGCAGTCACTTGTGGGCATCGAACCAGACGTACCAGATCCACGACGAGAAACGCAGCTGGCGGAGGAACTTCTCCACGAGTTGGAGGCCGAAGAAGAGCAGATTGAGACGCTGGGAATGGACGACAGAGTCGACAGCAAGGGTGACGACGACGACGAGCGACGAAGCCCTAGCCAACCCGAGTCGTCCGCAGATGTGATCAACGCAGTCACCGCGCAGATCGAGATGGAAGATGTGTCCGGGCCATCTCGCACTCACTATGGCACTCAAAAGAAAACATGGCTCGAGGCAAAGTTCCCTAAGGTGCATGCCTTTTTCCAGCGAGTGATCTGCGAGCCGCCAGTACATTGGGACAAGGACATCCACGCCGCCATATCCGGATCGAAACCCGGCAGAGATTACTTCGCTGCCTCGCTGTCAGTCATGCTCCTCGCTGCCGTGTTTGCGATCGTCTTCTTCAAGCAGATCGGTGACCCAGACTCAACTAAATCGACCACCGCTGCCCAAGTCAAGTCGAGCTCGATGGTGTCGGGGTATCTCGTGCTCATTGTGTTTATCCAGCTTTGCTTCATCATTTGGGATCGTGCGGCCTACGTCTGTGGTTCACTGGCGTCCAAGATTATTCTTCACTATTCGTACATCGTGTTGCTGCACCTGTGCTTGTGGGTGCTCATGCCCCAGTACATCGGTCTCTACTTTCAGGACCGGCTCGCACTCGTCATCTTCTATCTGCTACATTGCGTCTACCTATGGCTGGGCGCCCTGCAGATCCGCTATGGCTACCCCGTGTTCAGGGGCAGCCGCTTCAACAACAGCACGGAAAGTGTGTACCAAAGAGCAAAGGAGAACGTGTTTCCTCTGGTCATGCTGGCACCGTTTCTGTTTGAAATGCGTGCGCTGCTCGACTACGTGTGCACCAAGACGTCGTTGAGTTGGCAGCACTGGGTGCTTCTCGAAGACACAGCCGCACACCTCTTCATGGTCAAGCTCGAGATGCGTGGGCGAGTGGAGGAAGCCACGGTGTTGCAAGGCAAGAAGCGCCAACCGATCCACAAGAAGCTCTTGTCAGCCGGCGTCATGCTGCTCTTCTTACTACTCTGTTTGATTGGGCCTTTGCTGCTCTTCAGCTCGGCGAATCCCAGCACGAAAACTAATCGAGTTAAGACCACTGAAGTGACATTCGGTATTGAAGACGCGCGGGGCACAGTCAACAAGTTTTACACCGGTGTGGATATCAACAGCCCCGATTACGAAGGCGACCAAATCGCCGACGGTGCCGTGATGCAGCGAATCACGTACGACACGTTTTCGCGGGACGTGTGGTCCAGTTCGCCGCCCAATCTGGATCGCTTGGTGAAGCAGCTCAAGTCGTCGGAGAAACTCTCGTGGATCTTGACGATCACGTTCGAACGCCCCGAGCCGGTTAACTTCTTGAAGATCGACATCACCAAGCGTGTGGCGCTCACGAGTGCCGATCGCGCGGCGCTGGAACCGATGATTAAGCTGGCCAGTTTGAACCAGACGGAGCAGGACGCGACTCCGATTCAAGTGGAATCGATTTTACCGGCGGTGGTCGAGCTCACGGCGATCAACGGTGTGCGCGAGCTGTCCAAGGAGTTGCGTAGTGTCCAGATCGCTAAGCACAGCGTGCAGGGTTCGAGCTGGTGGTCTGTCGAGCCGGTCCTTCGAAACGTGCGGGCCAAGAAAAGCGCCAATGATCGAGAGTTCTGTGACGATGCCATGCCCTTTTGCCTGATTGCAGTGTCAGACAACATTGTTCAGGGACTCAACTCGCTCGGCATTGGCTCGTACGGGATCACAGCCGTCTACATTTTCGTCTTGGTTACAGTCGGCAGCGCTGTCAAGGGCTTTTTCCGCGGTGCTCTGTTCCAGATTCAGTACTCGGAATTGCCCGACCCGGACGACGTGCTGGAGCTGGTCGAAGGCATTTACATTGCGCGTGGCGAACGCTACGTGGGCCATCTCAAGGACGAAGTCCGCATATTTGAAACGCTTATTCGTGTGCTGCGCTCGCCGGAGACTCTGTGCAAGGTCACTGGCACGAACGTCATCCACATCCCCGCAGCCAAGGAAAAGATCGAATAGACTTAGAGATTTTGAGTGCATAACTACGCTTGTACCAGAATCGTGATTTCTTTGCCAGGGCTGAGACCGCTTCCAGGCGATGAAGCTCAGCGTCCACCATGTGTCCGTCAAGCACATATATCAGTCAGGTCGCAGCTGGAAGCAAGTTGGGCGGTATACTTGGCTTTGGGCCTAGCAAATTGTGATTTGTCAGCTCCATATATACCGTCCAACCAACTGTGATCTGCCTGGCTTCCTACTGAGCTTTTCCTTGTGCGTGAGAGAGAGAGCGAGCCGTTTCTCACCTTTGCAGTTGCCAACTTCCAAGAGGCTTGATCGTTCGGAGCAAGCCTATCCCTCACAAGCCCTCGCGCATCAAGCAGAACCCGCGCATGCCATGACGGAGACCGTCGACCCGCACGAAGTGGATGAGCTCCTCGCGTCCATGGATCCCACACCGGCACTCCAGCCGCAGGTGACCGAGGTCTCCGTGGAGCTTCCAGGAGCCGAAGAACTCGGCTTGGTTGCCGCCGGTCGACCAAGGACACCGCACGAAACCACCCAAAGGAAACCGACGGGCTCGACCCCTCGGGGCTCGCCTCGCCTTAAGAGCGAACGGTCAGTCTCATCCAGCAGCTCACTGGCAAACTGCGGACTGCTTGTCGTGCCAGCAAACAACGAGCCTCCCCCCACTGCGAGCGCACCTCGCGCAACGACTCATTTGTCTCCAGCGATCGCGACCGAGGTTGTGCCCTGCGATCTCGACGCACTCGCGGAGCTCTTGCGAACAGAGTCGCAGACTTTTGCGCCACAGAGAATTGCGGGCGATCCCCACACACCGCTAGTCGGCGAAGGGCAGTCGGCGCTGGTGTCGTCGGCGCACAACTCGCTCTCGTTTGCCCCGCACTCACCAAGTCCAGTACGCCGGTCCATGACGCTGCAGACGCAAGCCAGCTTCACGCTGTCGGGCCTCCTCCCGCAGGCGAGATCATCGTCGGCGAGTGAGGACCAGCTCGACGAGTACTTGTCACACCAGCTACAGTCCCCTCGGAGTCCACCGTGGCTGAGCAAGCAGAACATATCCCCATCGCGGCGCCGGCTCACGATCTGTACCCACGAGATTAGTGCGCACGCGCTGGAGCGACTCGGCGTCAACACCGACATTCTCAAGAAGGAAAAGGGCATGAAGAAGCTCGGCATCTCGGACCTCGACATTGAGCGCTTTGAGGAAATCCGCCGCTACAGCGGCATGGCGTTTGGCCTCTCGCCCACCACCAAGGTCGAGTTCATGTTTGGCTTTACCAAGGAGCAGCTGCTGCGCGTCAAGGCCCTTAACCGACTGGGCACGACCGAGCAGGAAGTCGAGGACGAGTACTCGCGCCAGATCTCCCGACTCGGCGTCCACGACGTCTCGATCGCGCAGAACTAGAACTCTACCGAGAACCTACGACACATCTCATGAGCTTCTCAGAAAGGACCAGCCCCGTCACATGTCACTTCACCTTATGTCACTATCAGGAGCAAAATCAAATCGTACTTAATAGACCAGAACTGAAACCTATTCGTACCTTAAAGAGTAGTCACAGCCCCTCTATTTTGCCGTTTCGTCGTTTGTATGTTCAGTCCCACGTGTCGGAATTGCGTTTTCTCTATTCTCCCCTAATCTAATACCCCATACAAAAAGTCGGGGGTGGGGGAGGAATCATGGAGAGGCACGCCACGTCGAGCCGCCTCCAGGCGCCGTCCGTCCGCGCCACCACGATCGCCACGGCCACTGCAGGAGCCCCCGCGAGCAAACGCGGGTCGGGCGGCGGCAGCGCCGTGCCCTTTGGCTTCCGACGCCCGTCGGCTGCGTCGTCTACGGTCTCGCCTGTCCCTCGCCGCGTGTCCCATGAGGGCACGCCACTGACCCCTCCGCCGCTCGCGCTCCACGAGCTGCAGCACACAACGTCGGCGCCCCCGCCGCCACCCGCAACGACGTATCTGAAGCGTGGCGCGGGCCGCACGATTGCGACGCTCGGGAATCCAGGGGCGGCCGTTATGACGCCACCACCGTCGACGCGCCGCAAGAGCGGCTCACCGCGTGCGTCACTGAGCATACCAACGAACCATAACGGCACCACGCGATGGAACAGCGCGAACGCCAACGTCAAGCCCAATGCGGCGCCACTGCGGTCACGGCACGGCTCCCGCGACGCCGCAGACGTACCCGGGAATAAGATGGCCATGCTGAAGAGCTACGAGGGAACTGGTCCACAGTATCAGCAACCGCGACAGCAAACACCACAGCAGCCACATCTTCAGCAGCACCACCACGATCAAGAAGAGCAGCTACAACAACAGCAAACGGCCCTGAGTGTGAGTGACCGATTCGTTTTGGAACGGAGGGAGCCAATGTCTGACGCCCATTGTGTTCTTCTGGATGATGAAATCTGTAGCCGGAATCGTATCTTCGCCAGCGCAAGCGATCGGCCGACATGATGGACCCTGCGAATGATCTCACCGTGGTCTCTTCCGTGAAGCAGGCGTCCACGGAGCCGGAAGAAGTCGATGAGCCGCCGCTGCCGAGTGCCAACGGACATGCTCCGGACGTGGCTGTGGCGCCGATGACACCGCCGCACCGCACTAGCACGTCCTCGCACCTGAATGGAGAGCTGCTGCCCGTGTCACCACGCGATTCGAAGCGACAGAAACGGATCACGAGATCGCCCAAGACGCCACTGGGCAGTTCCAACTATGAGACCGAGCAAGGGCGACTGAGTGCGACCCAGCGCGTGCGGCTCAGTCTCTCTGGGTACATGACTGCCTCGAGTCTCGACCCAGCAAAGAGTGGGCTGCCGCCGGCAGCGATGCTGCTCTCGAACGGCGAAGACGAGACTGCGTCGACCGATGAAGCGACGGCGACGGCGTCCCTGACGCCTCAGCGATCGTCATCGACCTCGGTATTGAACCGGTCGTCGTCGTCGTCGTTGGCTCGATCCAAGTTCACGGCGTCGCGCTCAATGAGCGGCTCGGCGTTGCAGATCGCGTCGGTGCTGCTGCCGTCCAAGAACTCGGTCGACTGCTTGATGGGGTACATTCGCGAGCTGCAGAAGTCCGAGGCGACGCTGCGTGTGCAGCTGGAGAATGTCAAGAAGAAGCAGCGCCACGACGAGCACGCGCGTTCGAGTGGCGCCTTCGTGTCGTCGATCCAGAGCGTCGAAAGCAGTGAGCGACGGCAGTTGGAAGAACAGGAGCAACTGATCGAGTCGCTCAAGGCCGAGGTCGCTGAGCTCCATTACGCCATGATGACGAATCAGTCGCCACAAAGCGCTGGGTCATTGCACGTCGGGGACTTGGGACCACCGCACTTTCTGTTTCCGGAAAGCCCCAGTTTCTACGGGTCTTCGGATGCCCACCCGGCGAGCTCGTACGTTACTCCCCCGCCGTCGAGAACCAGGGGAAAACCGTATCAGCGGACGCATCAGGAATCGCCGAGTCTTGATGGAGACAAGTATGAAGGAGCCTCGGATCCGTCGACGATTGATGCTGGGGTAGCGTCACCACCGCCGGCAGAGTGGACAGAGCAATATTACCACCAACCGGAAGGGCACTACCAGTATCCAGAAGCATCTGCTGACCAGAACAATGCGGTCTACAATGAGCAAGACTACCAGTACCCACAAGATCACAACATGGTTCAAGAGACTGCTCACACTAGCGAGTGGCCAGAGCAGAATGCCCCACACGATGCTCCACATGCCGACGAGTGGGCAGAGCAGAATGCTCCATACGATGGGCAAAGCAACTACTACGACAATCACGCTGGGGATGCGGTTGAATCCTACCCAGCCGTGGTACCACCACCGACAGCTGCGCCCATGTCTCCTGTGGCAAGATTGGATCCGTCGCGAAGCCCTCTTGACCCCAAGATCATGCCGCCGCAGACGGATGTGCCGCCGATGTTTCGCGTGGCACCGCGCTTGTCGGACATCATTTCCCCAATCTCTCGATCGGTCATCGCGGCACCCGTGACGACCGACTACAACGTGCTCACGCCCGTGACCCCGCAGGTGCTGGCGAACACGAGGCAGTCTCGCAATGGTGGAGACACTGGCCACAAGCAGTCGACGGCGGATCAGGCATTTGTGATGACACCGGCTCCGCTGGGTCCTCCACGATTCACCATGACTGGATTCGACTCGAACTCGCTCGAACAGGATACGACGCCTCAGAGCGGAGCTACCGCTCACGGGCATGCACACTCTGTTCCTGATCACGCACCGTGCCAAGAGGAGCAGTTTGTGCCGGCGGAACAGGTCTTCAAGCCCTTCCACAAGCCAAAGCCGCCGACGCACAAGGTAATGACGTGTGACTGACTATACGGGAGGCAAGGCCGACTGACACTGTTCTTTTGTTCTCATACTATCCATAGGCATCGACGACAACACCGAAGCGTGTCTCCTTGCCCACAGAGGTCATGAAAGAGCTGCTCGTGGAGTTCTTTACGACTGTCGACAAGAGTCGCGTACGCATGGCCGAAGGGTATTCGAAACGGTACCACGGACAAGAGGCCAAGCTGTTTGCGGAACTCAGCAAGAAGTATGGTGACAACAAGGTCGCCGAGCTCAAGCGCAAGTTTGAAATGGCGTTGAACGGCGATGCCCCGAATGAGCAGCTTTTCTCTGCGGAATCGGCTTTAACAACTTCAGCAACAACGCCTGTGGCGTCGTTCCAAGCAACCCGCACACTAGAAGACACGGCGATGGTCTCCGATTTGGCTTCGACGTGGGTGCCGCCGCCGTCGCCAACATTGCCGGATGAGCCTGGGCAAGACCATGCGAACTACGTGGCGCCAGAGTCACGTCTGGACCCAGTTCCACCCAGTCCTGGCCACGTGCTACCGCCGCCACCGATAATGAAGTCGTCTCTGCCTCCTCACGTGCCGTCACATAAAGTCTCACCAAGAGGTCCTCGTCGTGGACCGCCCATGCCGTTTGCATTTGACGACTCGCCGATGACATCGAACATGCTTCCTCCACCACAAGTGTCGGTCGCGGCTCCACCACCAACGATGACGCCTCCTCCGTCACCGCGTGCTGTCGCGGCGGCTTTGCCGCCCCCACGGCTGGCGCCGAGTCCACCGCGCGTGCCGCCTCCTCCTGCCAGCGAGCGGTCCCCCGCTCGGAATGCGGCCGTGCTTCGCCAGCGAGCCCCCGCGCAGCGACCGTCGCCGTTGACGATGGGGTCCTCGCCGTCGCCACCAAGACTGAACGCTTCCCCCGTGACACTGGAGAGTTTGCTGCTCGAGTTCTACCGCAAGCACCAGCCGGACAGACTCAAGAATGTCCCCGAGGTCGTCAGGCAGTACTCGGGCAAGGAGCGCGAGCTGATCTCACTGCTGAAACAAAAGTATGGCGCACTCAGCATCAAGCGTCTCGAGCAGAATCTAGAGCTCTTGGAAGGACAGCGTGGAGCGGCTGCTGCTGGGACGAAGAATGCTGCGAACTCTCCGGTGGCGTCGAGCAAAGAGAAGAGGCCCAAGGCGCGCGGCTGCTTGGGGCGGCTCGTGTTTTTCCTGGTCAAGCTGATTCTCATTCGCGTGGTCATCACCCTTGTGCTATTGGGTGGTTTCGTCACGCTGGATCATACGCAGTGCGCGCAAGAAGAGCATGGCGTGGACGACTGCACACCCCTGCAGCTGGAAGTCGAGGCGTTCGAGACGTCGCGTCTTATGGAGTATGTCCAGCGCGTCGAGTCGAGAGCGTGTTTCTGTGACGAGTGGCGGCAGCGAGAGGACGGGTTCTTGCACGAGCCCTCGGTGGCCCACGCTGCCGACCTGGTCAAGCTCGTGCCATTTGGTCGTACGATTGCCGAGCCGGCGTGGCTCCAGTTTGTCGACGCGTACTTTCCCAACCTTCCGTACAGCGAGTTCTATCACTCGTACGCCAAGCCAGTGTTGCTCACGGGCAAGTCGGTCGTGGTCACGGGGGCTGGCCACGCCAAGGTCGCTTATACTGTCGTGGCTGCAAATATGCCGGATATCGCGGAGCAGTGGACACTACTCGTGGAGATGTACCATGAAGCAGGCAGCAGTGCGCGCGCGGAGGATGCGGTGGTCATGCCGTCGTCTGTGGACATGCTGACGAACGCAGCGAAGGCCTCCAAGGCACTGGCCAAATCGACGACGGAAAGTAAAGGCAAGGAAGCCGCTGATGCTGCATCCGAAACGACTACCCCACAGGAGACGGAAGCCGAGGTCTCATATCCCACAGCTACGCCGGTTGAGATCGTTGTTGAGCAATCGGGACTGGATCTTTCGTACACGGAGACTGTGACCGCGGCTGCAGAGGTCGATGACCAAGCCGACGAAGCTGTCGCGATCAACGAGATCGTTGTCGAAGACGAAACTACGAGGACCGAAGCACGAGTCGTTCCAGAGCAGATCATTAAAGCGAACGACGAGGAGACTGTGGCTGTGCCTACGGAGGTCGAACCAGTGGATATCATAGATGACGCCATCCCTACGGAGACCGAACCAGTGGCTACCGTGGATGAAGCCGTCTCTGCGGAGATTGAACCAGTGGATATCGTCCAAGAGAACGACGACTACGTTAAGATTACCGCTGGTGCTGAAGTTTCCGAAGTGCTGCACGTGGTCGAAGATCCTATTGCTGCGATCGACTCGGTAACCCAGACCGAGCAACACGAAACCAAAAGGTTTGCGAAGGAGAATATTCAAGCGAGTGACGCTATCCCTACGCAGACCGATCGTGTGGATAGTGTGCAAGAGAACTCTGATGAAGGTGCGGGTCACGATGGTTCTGGATATTCCGAAGAGCTGCGTGTGGCTGAAGAGCCTGTCGCTTCCATCGACTCGGCGACTCAGGCTGGAGAAACTGAGCAGCACGAAACCACAGTGCGCGTGAGCGAGGCTGTCCACGCAAGTGATACCGTGCCGATGGAGGACGCCATAGCTACGGTGGTCGAAGTTGTCCAACAAAAGGACGACGGAGCTGCAGCCCACGATGCTGCTGAAGTGCTCGACGAGTCGGTGGTGGTGGGCAAACAAAATGGTATGATCGACTGGGTTGTCCAGGATGCACACGCACCAGTCAGTGAAGATGTGCGCGCCGACCCGGTTGCGGTTGTCGAGGACGCAGGCAATCTCGTGGTGGAATCGACGGACTTTGAAACAAGCACGCGGGAAGCCGGTGATCATTCGACTACTGAGTCGGCGGCAGTGAACGTCGAGAGCGAGAGCGCGTTCACGCTGGAGTCGGAAGACGTCCCTCTGGTGAAAGAACTGGTTAGGACTGTGGTGGAGGGTGTGGAGGATAGTGTGGTGGAGGTCGACGTGATTGCTGTTGCTCAGCAAGCCAGCGATAGCCTCTCTGCCGTGGAGTTGGAAGCAAAGGAGAAGGTGCCATCCGCGGCGTCTGTGAAGCACGAGGACCAGGAGGAGCATGCTGACGAAGATGTGAGCTTTCTCGATGACACAGACGGTCTCGATCTGCTCGATCTGCTGGATCTCGCCGACGTCGCGGCCGCGGAACTCCACAGCAACAACTAGTAAAGAAAGGGGCGATAACACGTGTAAACCCACCACTGTATGAAATAGACGAAATGTCAATCGCAGTTTGCCGACATCCTAGTTGACGTTCGTACTCTCGGTGTCTACGTGCTGCCATCCTCGGCCTCGTCCGTCAATCGCAACAGACGCTTGCCAGTCTGCGCGACGACCTCCTGCTTCTCGGTGCCCCACTTGTTGATCCACCACTGGATGCTGTGGTCGTCGTTGGAGCCATCAGTCGGGCCGCTGAAGATGGGACGCAAGTAGAGCGTCTCGATGCGAACGGTCTTCTCGTTCGCGAGCACCGCCTTGACGCACGTGCCCTGCTGCCAGAGCGAGAGCGTCATCTTTCCCCACCGATAGCTTTGTCCCGGTGCAATCAACTCGTATACATCATTCTTAAGATGGTCCGACAAGCTCTTTGCCACAGTCAGACCAAAGGCTGAGACACCACCAACCACGCTGGTGTAAGCGGCGACACTGGCGGCACCGGCCGTAGCAGTTGCAAGCGCCGTGGTGGAGACTCCAAAGACCCCGACGACGCCATTGGCCACGAGCGAGGCCGCGACTGGCACGGCGGCGCCGGCCGTGGCGATGGTGGTGGCGACAGCACCAACGGCAGGAATGGCAATACCAGCAATATTGAGGGCGGTCTGGTCGGGCCCGATCTTGCACTGCCATGGGTCCGGCGTGTCGTTGACGATGGAGAGGTACGAGCCCATGGTGGTTGGTTTGATGGAGTGGTAGTGGCTTGCTTGGTCCAATGCAGATTGCAGAATGAGCTACTGGTGCACTTGGTCACAGGTCCTGCGCGCACCCAACGCCACCGCGATTCGGTTGTGCTCGGTCAGCACGTGATTTCCACGTGCTGGGCGATGACGGTCGCATCGGGGAACCAGTGCAAGCAGCTACAGTACCAGTAACGGCTGCCGACTCGACCATCAAGTGCACTGGGTACTCAGTTTCCCGGTGGTCAAGTACAATTCCTGCATTGTGCTCTGTCACGACTGCCACAGGGCTGGCCTTGCCACTGATAGTCTCCTGAACACACGGCGGGATTGATTGAAGTAGTAGAGGTGTATCGTCGGCTGTATGAATCGTATAACGCACTCCAATCGGCCCACAACGTCATGCCGTGCCATGCCTTAGTACCCGGTGGGTTGAAGCTCGTGCGTTTCGTTCGTGGCCTGCGGGAACAAGTCGCGCCGAGCCACACAACTGTGGTGACGAACAATTACCAACAGGCGACGCGGGAAGATGCGGGTTGGGTTAGTATTAACATTGTACTACTCTGACACCCAAATATTGGAACTGGTAACGCTGCAGTTGCGTCAGCAAAAGGCGTCTCCCGAAAATCGAATAGGCTAGTTAGTGTGGTCGTATGTGCTGGTAGCATTCAGGTTGAGCGGCTGTGCCCCATCGTCAGTCCCTCCTGTGGCGGGTCCGTCGCCATTCGTGTCCACACCGTCGTCCGCCAGTAGCAGTTGTCGCTTTTTTCCTTTGCCACGACCTCCTGCTTCTCGGTACCCCACTTGTTGATCCACCACTGGATCTTGTTATCGTTGTTCGAGTCCTTGGTCGCGGCACTGAAGATGGGACGCATGTAGAGCGTCTCGACACGGACAGTCTTCTCGTCACGAGTACCGACTTGACACACGTGCCCTGCTGCCAGAGCGAGAGCGTCATCTTCCCCCACCGGTGGCTTTTCCCCGGTGCGATCATCTGAAAGCCGTCCTTGCTGAGCTTTTCCGACAAGCTTTTGGCCACGGTCACACCAAAGCCCGAGACACCGCCAATGACACTGGCGTAAGTCCCGGCTGTCGCGAGACCGGTGCTGATGGTCGCGATGGCGCTGGCGGACAACCCAAAGATCTCGACGGCGCCGCCGGTCCCGATGAAGGCAGTGATGCTCCCGGCCGCGACGGGGATGGCGGTGCCGGCCGTACCAATGATGGTGGCGAGTCCGCCGACGACGGAGACGACGATGCCTGCGATCTTGAAGGCAGCCTCGTCGGGTCCGATCTTGCACTACCACGGATCGTTGGTGTCGTTGACGATGGAGAGGTAGGAGCCCATGCTGGTTTGGTGGTGGTGGTGTATACGTGTGTAGGTGTGTCAGTGTGTTGGTTGGTGTGGCGTGCGTGGTCGGAGGCCGATTGTGGAATGAGGTGTTTGGTTGGAACAGTATGGCCACATCGAGTTGCAGCGATAATTGGGTGCCCATCGCATACACAGTGGATGGTTGTTGTGCCTCTGATGTACTTGGGTTTACGGGCATCCACGGTGGCTTGATGGATTTGGTGGATGTGGTATACAGTGTTGAAGTTGTGTCCGGATACTTTGTGTTGGTTGTTGGCGTTTGAATCAGCGAAGATACCGTTTATCCGGATACAGTGGGGTCGTTTACTGAATCGTTCAATTGTGTATTGTGTTTGTTGAGCACCACAAACACCAGAAACCAATGGCTACATCCACAAAGATC
>JAADWA010000287.1:0-34079 GCA_023335935.1 Pythium phragmiticola | reverse complement strand
AGCATACAAAGGGGCAAACAATGGCGTGCGGTTACTCACTGTGCTGGGGCCGACTTGTGTTTTTTCCCTCCTCCATCTTTCGCACGTTTCTCATATCGATCTTCTGTCCCCGTTCTGACTCTTTCGTTCGTCACCTTCGACTCCATGGAGTTGTCCCTCCAGTTCGATCTATGTCTGTGGGAGGACGGCCCTGTCCGATCGCTACGTCTTCTTCTTCCGTGCCAGACGCTGCAACTCGCTCGGTCGTTTTCTTGGCCTTCTAGACCACCGCACAGATCCCATGCAACACTGACATGTTAGCAGTCGAAATATGCACGTTACGTCTGAATATATGCACTGAGGTTGCGCGTGAGAGATAGTTGCAGACTCGACTGCTGGTGGCGTTTATCTTGCGCATAGTTCTCTCACAGGTCTGCTCGCCGTGTTCACTCCGAGGGACGGATCGGATCGGCTTCCCACCTCACTAATACACTCGCTCAGGCTCATTGGCTGCTGCTGCTGTCGCCGCCTTTCGCTGCGCTACGCCTCGCCGTCTCGCAGCTTTCTCTTTGACATTAGGGGAAACTCGCTGTGCTTTGTAAAACACACGACTCAGATATTCCTCAGACAGATCAGATGCAGATCCAACGGCCAGGTTGAAGTGTGTTGATGTTGGTAGTGTATGCTCTGCTTCTCTACATCACCACAGAATCTCCTCTCTTCCCTTCCTTGCTGGCGATGCCATGACTGGTCTTCCGCCTCTGTCTACCACTCGGTCTCGTGGTAGTCCTTGAGGAACTTGCCGAAGATGGCCTCGCCCGTGTTGTAGCCCACAAAGACCGGGTCCAGCACGCGCGCGGCCGCGTCGATCTCGTCAATGGGCGTCTGAAAGTTGGTATTGTTGGCGTGCGCATGGGCCTTTTCCAGCGGGTTCTCGTCGTTGATCCAACTGCCACACAGAGAAATCACCATGAGCCACTCCAGTCCCTTCGTTTAAATCCCACCGGACGAACGTACCCCGTGTCGACCGACGTCATGAAGATGCGGCGCTTGCTCAAGTCCTGCGCGCACGTGCGCGTCATCATGTTGAGCGCAGCCTTGGCCATGTTTGTGTGCGGGTGGTTGGGCGTCTTGTGGCGGTAGAATTTGCCTTCCATCGCGCTCACGTTGACGATAAACTTGTTGTCGGTCGAGCTGCCCGACTTTTCCAAGAGCGGCACGAGTCGGTTGTTCAGGATGAACGGCGCGAGCGTGTTGATCGCAAACACTTCGGCGACCTCGGGCGTCGCGACCTCGCCCAGCTTGAGCAGCCACGAGTTCTTGGACCGCAAGTCGATCTGCTGGCCGTTCACGTCGACCATGCCTTCTGGAAACGACTCGGCGTCGTCGTGCGTGTCCGTGAGCAGCAGCGGCATCTGCGACTTGAGTGCCGACGGCACGGAGCCAGTGGCCACGCCGCCACCGCTGGACGCTGCCGCCTCTGATGATGGCAGCGAGAGCGAGTGCAAGTGCGTCTCGAACTCCGACTGATGGTGGAGCAGCTTCTGGATCTGTGGGTCGCACTGCTCGAGCGACTTCGTCTCCTTGTTGACGAGGTGCTGGTAGTACCGCGGCGGGCGGCGCACGGTCTGGCACGCATTGTGGATGATCACGTCCAGACGCGAGTAGCTACAAACGAGATATATCAGTCAAGCCCACTCTCCCAATGGTCTCTTCGCCCACGTACCGCGTGAGTACAAAGTCGATAAACTGCTCCAAGTGGATGAGGTCTCGAAAGTCAATGCCAAAAACTTGAAGCCGGTCTTGAAACGTGGCGTACTCGGGGTGCTTGGCAAAGCGCTCAGCCATGTCCTTGGGGAAGCGCGACGTGGCGATCACGGCGGCGCCGCTGAGCAAGAGCTTGACCGCGATCTGGTACCCGATCTTGACGCGCGCGCCCGTCACGAGCGCGACCTTGCCACGCATGTCGGCCGACTGGAACCGCTTCGTAAAGTTGAGCTCGGCACAGCGCGGGCAGAGCTGGTCGTAAAAGTGGTGGATCTTATCAAACCGGCTCTTACACGTGTAGCACGAGCGAAAGCCCAGCAGTGCGCTAGCCTCGCGCGTCTCGGCGTCGCGCTGGTCGGCCTGGGCCTGGGCTTCATCGTCGGCGCACAGCGCCTGCATGGACGTGGTGTGGCACACGTCTTCGCCGGCCACGCCGTCGGCGATGAGCGGCAGCGCCGTGTCGGTGCCCTGCTCGAGCAGCGACTGCAGCTTCTGGATTCGCTCACGACGTAGCGACGAGGCGTTAATATGCTTCTTGTCGTGCATGCGACGCTGGTTCACCCGCGCGCGCTTTTCTTCGCGGAGCTGCTTGTCCTCCAAGTACTTTTTGCGGCTCTGACCGCCATACTTGCGGCCTTCAAAGAAATCAGTGAGCGGCGCAATCTTCTTGCGGAAGAGCCGCAGCCGCTTATCGTCGATCAGCGACATGTTGGCACCGATCGTCTCCAACACCTACTCGCATACAGAGGCAGCCATGTACGTCAGGGTCGTCTCGGCATCTGAACCCATCTCCTGATCTCAAGAGCTCACCTTGACGCACGACGCGAGCTCGTCGTCCGAGAACGGCAGCGGCGGCAGAGGCGCGTCCGCCGCATCGGTTTTCTGCTGGTGGTGGTGGTGCTGCTGCTGAGGCTCCGCAGCAGTCGCGTTCGCGTCGACCTCCATGGCGGTCGTCGTCTCCATCGTGATGGAAATCTGAGACTGACTGATTGGCGCCCACTCGTCCATTGCAGCTGACTGTAATATTCGTGTACTTATGTCTATATTTGCAATTGTGTAAATCCCGTATTTAGATTCTGTCCAATACGGGACGATTTGGACGTGCGGAGCTGCTCACAGAAATAATCGCACGTGACGCAGCAAAGGAGACGCAAGCATGTCGGTCGCGCCGTTTGTCGTGGGATTGATCGCCGGCGGCGCGCGCTATGGCGTCGTCAAGTACCAGCTCCACGAGCGCGAGGACATCGTCTTCTACACGCTCGACCAGATCAAGGAGAGCTTCCACGGCGGCGCCAAGGTAGCGCAGTTGATATTCCGTATCTAGCGATGATCACTCACTCGTTCTCTTCCTTGTACAGAAGCTGCAGGACGAGCGGTACGTGCCGCTGCGGTCGCGCGAGCACGAGTACTACACGTACGCGCGCGAGTCGTGGAACGCCAAGGTGCTGGCGTTCCGAGACGGTGTCTACGGCTTCTTCTCGCCCAAGTGAGACCGACCCCTCCATGGAATAAGAAGAGCGGATTGACGTGGAATTGGAGCAAAAAAGGACAAGCACGAAAGCATTTAGTATGGCATCCCTTTTGTCTCTGTCTCTCTGTCTCTCTTTAGGTCAGTAGCTCACGCCGTGGTGCATCTGGAAGCGGGTCTGCAGCACGGCGTCTTGGGTTCGGTTGGCCTGCTGCACGAGGCGGTGCATCTGCTGCTTGTAGTACTGAAGCGAATTGGTCGAGCCCGTCGCGCCCATGGGTCCGTGCGACGCTGCCATGCGCACGCGCTCTTCTTCTTCGTCGTCAAAATTCTCGTCGTCGTCCTCGAGGTCGTCGTACGCACGGCGCGCAACCTCGGTCGGCTCGCTCTGCCGCAGCAGCGGCGTGCTCATAAACGTCTCGAGCGCGCGGTGCGCTCGCCGCGACTCGATCTGGTTCATGGTCGCGCGCGCCAGCGACGCCAGCAGCGTGGGCGCTTCCACGAGGAGCTCGTCGTCGGCGTCCAGCAGCTGCGCGTCAAAGACGGCGAGCGCGCCGACGAGACGCAGCTGCGCGTCCACGAGCGGCACGCCGGCATAGAACCGCGCCTGCTGCGGGCCTCTCACAAACGGCAGAGTCGCGAGGTCGCAGTCCTCGAGCTTGCACGTCAGCGCGTTCCGCGTCACGAGCGGCGTGACCGTCTTGAGGATCGGCTCGCAGCACCGCAGGTTCGGTGCGATCTTGAGCAGCTTGTGCGTGTCACGCACCTTGAGATAGTGCGCCATCGTGAGCGCCGACGCGTCCGACGTCGAGCGCATGGGGTTCTGCGACGTGAAGAGGCTCAGCGCCGCGTACGTCGCGTCGCCGCACGCGTCGCTCACGCGCTCGCACAGATCACGCAGCAAGTCTTCATACTGCGCAATGTCGTCCAGGCGCGCGCGGCGTCCGAGCGAGAGCGAGCCGCGCTGGCTCGACGCGCGGCTGCCGTTCTCATTCTCGAGCGACTGGTTCTCGCTCACGCTGCTCGCCGACGTCTTGCGCACGTCCTGGCTATAGAGCGACGAGCCACGCGTCAGCTTTCTCGCCGGTGGCGTCGCATTCGGATCCGAAGGGTACGGCATCGACATGGTCTTCCACGTGCTGCTCGACGACGGCGAGTCGAGATCGAGGCTAATGTCGCCCGACGAGAGCTGGCGCGGCCGCAGAGGCACGGGCGGGCCTGTGTGGGCGGCGTGCTTCATGCGCCCAAAGTTGAACCGCTGCGGGGCGCTCGCCCCCGGCCTGGTGGCCGAGCTCGGCACGGGCATGGTCTGCGTAAACCTCGGTGGGGACGACGACAGCGGTGTCCTGGACCCAGCGGCCGCGCGACTGGCGAAGAACGCCTTGGACCATTTGCCCGTGGGCGACGGCGCCAACGCGGGATGGTGCTGGCGGTGGTGAGTCCACCGCTGTTCCGCGAGCGTGGGCTTGGGGCAGCTCATGGGCTGCTGCTGCTGCAGGTCGAGACTGTGGCGCCGGTCGCCCCTCGGTTTGGGCGACTGGAGCCCGCCGCCGTTCGTGGCACTCGACTTGGACGCCTCGAGCACGACACTGAGATCGGTGGCGCGGCGGTGGCGACCGTGGCGTCGCGCCATGGTCGGGCTCTCAAACGTCGTGGTCTCGAGTGCGAGCTCTCGCTGCTGAAACGCCGACAGCGGCGTGCCAAAGCCCAAGCGCTTCTTCTTCTGCTGCTTCTTGGCGTTGGTCGCGATCGACGCGAGCACGCTCGCGCGCCCAAAGTGCTGCACGTCGCAGAGCTTGCAGATGCGCAGCGTTGTGGGCCCGATGGTCGGGAGATCGGCGTCCTTGTGGATCGAGCAGTCGCGGCAAATGACGTCGCCGCAGAGGCGGCAGTGGTGGCGCCGCCGCGTGAGCGGGTGGAACCGGTGGAAGCACACGACGCACTCGGTGCGGTCGCTGTTGTCGACCCACCGCGTGAGCCGCAGCGTCTCGAGCTGGAGGCTCATGGTGTAGGCGTCCACGGCGTTGGCGATGCGGCCAATGCCCAGCGCCAGTCGGTGGAGCACGTGCTGGATCGCGCGGAACTGGCGGTCGTCCGACGTGCGAAAGGCTGACGCCGCGTGCCGGCGGTCGTACGTGGCCGAGCAGAAAAACACCACGTCCGTCACGTCGTCATTGTCGGTCGAGTAGAGCAAGAAGCCGCCGAGCGGCACGTGCGTGCGTTCCAAGTAGTGCGGCGCGTCGCTCAGCACGGGGCAGTGGCGCGTCTCCATGGACCGAAAGATTTTGTAGGCCGCGGGCAGCTTCTCGCGCGCGCGGAGCCCGTCGCTTGGCGGCTGCGGCATGACAAACTCGTCGCCGTCACCATCGCTCTCTTGGTTGTTGGTGGGCGCGTCGCCCGCAGCGACAAAGTCGGCGAGCGAGTGCACTTTGGTGTACTCGACGAGGCTCAAGTCGCAGTCGGCCACGAGCGGCCGCGCGCTCTTGCACACGACCCAGCGCACGGCGACCGCCTCGGCGAGGTGGGGCGGCTGGTCAGGAAGCGGTGGCGGACCCAGTTGCTCGTGGGCGAGCACGGACGTGTCGGCCACGAGATTCTCGTACATGATCTTGGTGAACGACCGGTACGACGTTGCGGTCGAGCAGTCGAGCGTCTTCATGACGGACGCGAGCGGCGCGTGCACCGTGATGCTGCCGCGCACAGCGTACTTCTCCTTGTTGCCTCCACAGGGCGTCGGTGACGGCACGGGCTCGACGGACTCGCGCTTGGACTGTTGCTGATACTCGTGGTCCGACTTGCGACGGCCGCCGCGCAGCGCCCGGCTCAGCTTCCCGTCGCCGCTCCGCGTGAGCGCCGACGCGCAGCCGCGTTCCCAGAGCCGCACACGGCAGCCCTTTTTGCCACGCACGCGGCGCCAGCCGTTGACGACGTCGTCGCTCGGGTCGCACTCGGCCTGGAGCTGCGGCAGCTGCGACTGCGTGAGCGCGAGCGCGTGTGCCAAGTCGCGTGGCGTCATCTCAAACGACGAGACAAAGCTGCCTCCGTGCTGCGCGTCGACCAGCGCCAGCGCCGCGGCGGCCAGCGCGTCGGCGTCGACCGCCGGCTCTTCGACGCGCAGGTCGTCGCTGAGGTTCATGGTCTCGGTGTCGACGTCGCGCATACTTCTCGAGTGGATTTTCTACAGTCCTTAGACGGTGCGACTGGAATCGCCAGGTGCTCACTTGTGGGGGCGAGCACGCAAATGACTCACTGACAACGACTTCCGCCACGGCCCACGGGACGCACGAGGCGATAGCAACGGCTTAGCGTGGCGACTCGCGGTTTCAGCGCACGCACGCCACGAGCGAATGCAGAAATGGAACGCCAAGCGACCCCTCCGTTTGGTTGGTTGGGTGCTGGCGGAAGGTGTTTCGTGCGCGCATAGCTTCTCGCGCAAGCGATGGAAGCGGTGGGAACGGCACGTTCGCGTCTCGTCGCGACTATGTGTGCGTAAGGCCGGTTCGCGTGCGCGGATCGTTCCGTCACTGGCCCATCAGCAAGGGACTTGCTGCTTCCCAAATCTATAGAACTTTCCATGCATTTGAGCCGTTTCTCGGTGAAACGGCTGGCGCGAGGAGCTCATTTACCTGCGATGAGTGATACTGAGACGTATCGATCTACACAGGTCGTAGCGGTCGCCATTGGGATCCGCCACGTCTCACGCAACGTGCCAAATGTCACTCAGCACACAGGAGCTGCTGATCGATCCAGAAAGCATCAAGTAGTTTTAGTGGGTCGTCTATTGAAAAAACAGTATCCAAATCAGATCTCTTGGCTGTGTATTCTGCCTCCTTCTACTCGCACCGCCAACGTTTTTTTTTGTCTGCGTTCACACGCACGCATCAACGAAAATCCCTCTTGCCGATCGCTTGCACTTCGCTCGGCTTGGATTCTTCCGATGGGTGGATGCTTCGTGGTTGGTCGTTGCGCCTTCTAGATTATATATCCAAATCTAAGCACGTCACTTCTCGATCATCATCGACATGGCGACCAGCTCGTTGCTGGCACCCTTCTTGGTATCTTCACAGGCTGCGCGGATATCGACCGTCGCCCAGGCGGTCTTCATCATCGCGCTCAGATGATCTACTGCTCCATTTCACAGCGTGATCAAGCTTTCTCCACGGTCTAGTTCATCTCCAGTTCGTTCATGGGTTTCTTGCCACTCGGCACGACTTGTTGCAGCCAAATTCGCGTCTTGTAGATTGCAAACAGGTCGCGGACAAGCTCGCGGAAATCGATGCGACTGCAAAGGACCGCACAGCACATTAGCTAGTTCCACAAATCCGTCCTCTACAACCAAGGGAACGCACCGATCCGCTTCGAAAAAGAAGGTCAGCTTGTGGCGATCAAATTGGTATTCGGCATCGATCACGTTCATTGGCAACAGGCGCTGGCGAACTTTGCTCTTGCACACTTCGAATACTTCATGTTCTTCCTTGCGCTGTGATTAGTGCAACAACATGAATCAGAACGTGTCGCCTTGAAAGATATGCATCCGACCCGGGGCGTACCTGTTCGCTGAGCATATCGCATTCACGAGCGTTTGCGACATTGATGACTCTCTTTGTAGGCAGCTCGTGGCGCTTCGAGCGTCCCATCGGATCTTCTCCATGCCCAGACGGGTCGACACTTGAGCCTCCCGTGATCTTGGAAATGTCCGTCACTCGTCGAAGGACGCGCCCGATATCTTCACCGCGATCGGCTTCAACCTATTTCAACAGTCGCCAGTGTGATAAAAGCAGTTGCCTCATGGAAAGTTTCCTCGAGCAGCGTACCTTGACGTATTCCCCACCGTTGAAGCCCGCATTTCCAGCAAAGAACTCGGTCCGCCCACGTTTGAACTCGACCTCGTAGTAAGCCTCAGGTGGAGGAAGAGGATACTGGTTGCTGGTGCCCGGGCGAGTATCGGGTGGGAGTGGAGGGGCCAACATTGCGCCAATTGGCGAGCGGGGCCACTCGTACGTGACCGGGCCAGAGGTGTGGTGGCGATTCGCGACTGGGTACTCCCCAGGTGCTGCCGGCGCGAACATTTGATTTCCCTCCAGAGAGTGGGTTCGGACACGCTGGTTGGTTTGGAAATACTCCATGCTGTACGATCGGATACCACGCCCACTGTGCGATCGATGAAGAGCTACGTCGGGCTCATGCTGGGGCACTTGGTCGGGATACGGAGGAGGAGAGGCAAAGTCTGTCGAGTAACGACGGTACGTTTGCGGGGGCGCCTGGTGCTGCACTTGATGCTGAACCTGATGCTGGTGGTACGCATGCGCCTCATTGGCTGGAATACTCACACGCGGAGGACGAATCGAGCCCATGGTCGTCGGTTGTGGAGGCGCTGGCGCGCCGGCATGGAACTGACGCATCGTGACAGGGAAGTCAGGTTGCGATTGAGGCACGTATTGTTTGTTCGCATACGCTGGGTTGTAGCTGTTTCCGGCGAGCCCTGCCGAGTACGAGAACGAGCGCGCACGCAACTTATGTAGGTTGGGTTCTTGAGGCGGAAGAGGTGGGTTCATATCCATGGGTCGAGCATACGTAAAGTCGACCGATGAGGCACGGACATCCTTGGTGACTCTACAAAGTGTCGCGTGGATGTAGACGTCAGTTCTCCACAAATCAAGAACCAGCGTCGAAAGTAACCCACCGATTCCTGGTCTCGCGTACTTCGCTCGCTTGGTTGTTGTTTACCTCCCTTCACATAGCAGTCCAGCGTTTCAGTAAAATGTACGGATACCTCCAACGCAACACGACAATCGAGTGACGCCAAGGAAAACAACGTACTCTGCAAAGAGGCCCATGCCGCCACCAAACATACTCGCTGCACTTTCGTCGATAGACGCACGGAATTGACCGAAGCGCGGCGACGTGAGTAGCTCTTCGTCTTGTAGCTGCCATGTCTGCGAGTCCTTGCGTGAACCCAGCACGGGCGACTTGACTTGCAACGTCTGGTTCGAGCGGACGTCGTCCTGGAACGGTGACAATGACGGCAACGGCGAGGTCGCATAGCTGTGGTCGACATTGATTCGAGCTGGACGCAGTGCCTCCCGGTCGACGGCATTGTTGTTGTCGACGGTCTCAGCCGCTTCCTCATCGGATGACGACGACTCGACCTGCGACGATGACCCGGATGTCGACACGTGCGCCGCATCGCGGAAGCTGGACGCGTGCTTCAGCTTTTTGCCGTGGGCTCCGTTTCCAGCCCCGTTTGTCTGTGCAAAGGGGGGAAGGGCGCCAAACATTTCATGGTCCAGCTGATTCGACGACGAGACAAAATGCGCTGACGCTCGCCGTCCCAACGGTCGCCACGCCGCTGTCCCAGCAGGCGACGACCCCGTTGACGACGTCAACGACTCGGAGAACGAGTCGCTGCGCTGCGGCTTGGCCTTGTTCATTTCCTCGCGCGCGCGGCTGCGAGGTGTCGGGTCGAACGAGCTGCCGTTGTGCCGCATCTCGAGCCCGTTCAGACTGCTGAGCGAGCGCGAGCCAACGTCGTGCTGCTCGTCGTCGTCGTCGGTCGTGAGTGCCACCATGCTGGTCGAGAGGAACTCGCACCACTCTTCCTGCGGCGAGAGCCGGTGGTTCGCCCGCGGAAAGTCGAGCGACGCATGGCGCGTGCGCTGATGCATTTTTCTCTCTCCCCCTCTCTCTCTCTCTCGCTTGCCGAATTAACACTACGGTGGGGGACAAGGGATTAAACTGCTCACCGCCGTCGGCGACACGCGCGATCTCTCGTGTCCGCTGGAGGGGCCGGCGTCGTGGGGACCGTGCTCGTGCTGGATGTGGTTGTCTCGCTTCAGCGTCCTCTGTCGCAGTGTGGAAGGTGACTGTTGTTTTGTCTGCTCTTCCGCACACACACGCAGCATATCCCTGTGATAATTGGTCGTATTTTATCGCATAAAAAAAACGATTTCTTACCGAAAGTTCGAAGGTTCCCCGAACGAAAGTTCAACTGGATCTGATAAATGACCAGCACCATCACTCATAAATGACCGCTTCCTGCTTCAAGGTGTGCCCCTTGCAACGAGGGCCTCGTTGTTGCTAAGGCAGGAGGGACAACTTTTGATAAATTACGACCTCTTGGGTGGGAGCGTTAGGGGTGTGGGAAATCTACATGAAAGACGCCAGTGCGGAGTTTTAGCCAATCAAAATACCATGGTAATCGTAAATATCCTCTCGATAAAACTGGGACAGAGGTTTTGGAGAAGATCACGGGAAGAGAGCGAGGAGGAGCGATAGGGGCGAGTGCATTGTGAATGGCTTGGGGGAGGAGCACAGTCGAATCCTCAATTGACCTCCCTACGTCAGGCAAGGAAGAGCTGCTGAACTTCAATTGTATTTGAGGCTTATTCGCCTCTGGTTATCGAAGCTTACCGGTACTGTGTACTGTAATACAATCTACAAGATTAGCGTGTTGGGGAGTGCGAGGGGGAACAGCCAATTGTCGCACCAACTGCTGTTGGGGGTTCAGGCCAGTGTACAACAGTGCATACAAAATTGGCAGATAGCAGGCCTGGTGCTGCTATGGCAGATTTTGTCCGTCTGCCAGACAGACAGACTCCCAGACTAAGGAACTCAATCGAAAAAAAACAGAGACGAGGGGAGCATATCTCAAAATTCATGCTTCTATGGTAAACATGAATTTTGGGGTCCGGTTGAGACAGAACAATACATCTGTGTTGGCGACAGTACCAAAAGCATGTCATGGTCAGTATTAGGAGGTGTCACGTTTCCAACTGTTCTCGTCGTCGTTGAAGTTGCCGTTAGGACCGAACACATGGGTGCCAAGTCGACTACAAGAGACATGGGGTGAGAGAAGCAAGGAAAGGTGAGCGAAAACACAACGACCCAAAGGTTTGCCTGGTCCACTCTGTATTCATTTTGAGATTCACAACCGACGACGCCAACACCCCAACGCTCCGCTCTCTCATGCTCGAAGGCCTCTTGGAAACGATCGGATGGAAGCCCAGCACGGCTACCACGACACCCACACCCAGGGCCTCGGTGACAAATGTACCGTCGGTTTCTCAAGAAGAAATGACCGCGAGTGAAGCAGACGAATGGGTGTTGCTCATGACCGAGCCGCCATCCAGCCACGAGAAACCGCGGCCGCGCACGTACCGTGAGGTCGTCGCCGGTCAGCGCCCAAACGTCGAGTGACAATTCCCAAGAATGAAGAAGGTCGCGGAAGAAGAAACACAAGTCTGAACGAGGGATTAGTACTGAAAGAAGATCGAATAAGAGCCCGATGAGGTGGCAAGAATCCCCACCAGAAGACGATAATAATGATCTGTTGCTTACGTACATTAACTACGTAGAATCTCTGCCAGGTACAAACACAGCAGTCATCAAACCACACACCATACTACACAAAGTACAAGTAGAGCACTTGTAGATTATCCAGCATGCACTTTTTCCACAGAAAATACAACGAAGCAGCCTCTTATGAAATATGCCCTTCATTACGTTTCTGCAACGCACAAGCGTTGGTGTATATATCTGCGGGGGTTCTCCGCCTCATAAACTAGCACAACTACCTACGCAACTACTTTACTCTACCCTGGCTCGGTTTTCAGCTCTCTTCACTTTTGGACTCGCATTCGGCTGGTAGATACGACATGAGCTTTTCTGGGACGATGCCCTTCAACTCTTCGTATGGACACTTGTGCAGTCTGAGTCTCCGCAGCACCTCGGTGTCGTCATTGATCTCGAATGGATTGCTGAAGTTGAAGAAGATATCCTGGCGATCTTCCGACATTTCGCACTGGATGACCGTGTCTTTGTTCGTATTGACGACAATGAAGGGCAGGAAAATTCGGCCTTCGTCGTGTTGGGCATCTGGTGAAGCCTCTTTCCGCCGCTTGGCGTTACGCTTGAGCAGATTCTTCATCGCAACTTGCTGCACGAGCAGGTCTTGCAGATGTTGCTTCTTCTGATCAATGCTCTTCATGCGTTCATTTCTTTCCGCCTGTAGGAAAGCGGCAGCAGTTAGCATGTGAGCTGCGAGTGGAACGGGAACGCCTATTCGTACAATGAGCATCTCGGCGTCGTGCTGCAAACTTGTCGGAAGTCCCTTCCATCGAATCTCCTTCCTTTCCTTGGCAATGATGTCCATGGCCATCAAGACGTTCAACGCGTCATACACTCGACGGCGAATGTTCTTCTCGTCGTACACCTAAGACAAGCAAATGGAATCGTCAATCACACTGCGAGTTTTTTGTAGAAGGCAGAAAATACTCACGGCGTCATTTGGTCGCATCGTGACAAACTCTTTGACGAGCTCATCCGCGACTTCGTTGTATGTGGTTACGTTCTTCTCCTCCACTTTTTGGCACACTTTCATGCTGAAATGGCGCAACCCTTTGTGGATCTTTGGATACTTGCGCTTCTTTGCAGACATCCTATGCACGTCCGCAAACCCACGTCAGATTGATGAATAGGCCTTTCAGAAGTCACGTGTACGTACGGGCTCGAGAAGCCCGGACTGTCTGGTTCGGATTTGAGAGCCGAAAGTGGTCGCTTGCCCAAGTTCGACGTCGTTCGCGGCGACTCCAGTCCCTGTTCCTGCTTGATGTCGACGAGTGCGCCGTCCTTCATCAAACCGGCCTCAGTGGCCATCTTTTCCAGACCTTGCGCTTTCATCAAGTTGACAAAATCGTCGTGGAGACTGCTCGGCGCGACTGCCGGTTGGTGGACATCGTCACCGAACAATTTTCCGGTGGTGGACGTGACACCTGCGCACGACGTGATTCGGGTAAGTCATCGAGCAGCTGGAGTGGGAGAGCATAGGTCACGTACCCGACGGAATTTCGTCTTTCTCCTCGAGATCCATCTCAGTTAACTTTTTGAGCTCGCGTCGAGTCACACGGGGCTTGGACGCGCTATTTGTAGCTATTGACGCCGCTTGCCCGGTCGAAGGTACCGTTGTGGGGCGTTTCTTGGCGCTTGGTCGAGCCGGTGCTTTGGCAATGTTGGCATTTGCAGTCGGGGACGACACACTCTCAGCCTTGGACTGTGACTTTGGTGTCGAGGGCGTGTCGGCCATTTTTACTCTTTCGAAAGGAAACCTCATATGTGAGTACTTCAGACACATAACCAGCATCCCTTGCGGCGCGCGTCTAGCGATCACCGCCGCAGAATCGCATACTCACAACGACTTCAATGAACTGAATCTTTTGACCGTGCGGTTTGCCAGCGCTGCGCGAAAAGTCCCACGTTACAGCCGAGTAAATTGAGCGCGACCGTCGCCGAAGAAATGTATTTCCTGTTCGTGCGATGGGTCAGAATGCGTGCAGGAAAAGCGCGGGGAGGCGTCGCCGCTGGAGAGGCGATCGTAATGACCGAGTTGGTTTTGAAACAAAACGCGGGGGGTCTGGTTGTGATCAAACCACTGCATTTCCCGCACTCTTCGATCTGTCATTTCAACCAATAAGAAGAGCAGAAATCTATTCAGACACATTTGAGTGGCTGAAATACAGTTCACGATGAGCTAAGCCAAGCCGAGCGCACGGAACCCCACCAGTCAGAGGGGAAAGGAAACGAACGAAGATGGCGCGCGACGATGACTTCTACCTCCGATACTAGTGCGTTCTATCTCAGCTCTGGATAGGTGCTATTGACGGGACGTCGGTTCTGGGATCTAACGTATGGAGTGTGGGCTTATCTTTTTGTGAAGCGTCGGCCATCGTGGCAAGTTTGGCCATGAGTTCATGGAGTTTGAGTTCCGATCGGACGGCAAACTGCGGTACGCGAACAACTCAAATTACAAGAAGGATCTGATGATCCGCAAAGAAGGTATGTGCAGTTATGGCGCCAAACCTTACTGCAGAACTCCCCCATTCTTAATGGGGTTGTATGTGTGTAGTGACCGTGTCCCAGTCGGTCATCGATGAGATCAAGCGCATCATTCGGGACAGTGAGATCACCAAGTAAGGCTACGGCAGCCTTGACAAACATGTTGTGAAACGAGAGATACTATACTGACTCCCTCTTGCATTTGAAGGGAAGATGACAAAGAGTGGCCGGAACCTGACCGCGTTGGTCGTCAAGAGCTGGAGATCATCCTCGACGATGAGCACATCTCGTTCACGGCAAGCTCTTCACTTCATGGATGCTCCGTTGCCGGTGCATTATCACTGACTTATGTTCTTTCCAGTGTGCCAAGATCGGTTCACTGCTCGATGTCCAAGACAGCAAGGATCCGGAAGGACTGCGCGTTCTCTACTACCTCGTGCAGGACTTGAAGTGCTTTGTGTTCTCGCTTATCACGCTCCACTTCAAGGTGACCCTATCCGCCGTTGATCGCCTCAAAATCTTGATCCCTCACAGTGCTTCTCTCACCATGTTACACTGTACACAGATCAAACCGATTCCGTAAGTCCAGACCGGCCTTTGGTTCTCGAATACGAAGCCACTGTTTGGTGTTCAAGACATACCAGAAGAACCCACCATCCAATCTGCATAATATAAGCGAGAGATAAGAAGAGTTGCTACTCATGCGCTCCAAGGCCGTGGCTTCAGAAAATACTGGCACACCAACGGAACATCGAACCACTGCACGAACACAAGTCTTACCGCGTTCATTTTCCCTCGTCTCCCGCATCAACGAATGAATAGACCAGCAGGCTGGAGGACATCGTAATCGTGTTCAAATAGAACGATCTGACTCTGCTCACCCACCATCATAGCGCACGCCTCCAAGCCCATCAACCCAGCGGCCGTATCCATTCCAAAATCAGGTAGACCTCCAGCGACTCCATTCCTGTGATTTTTCCTTCCGAAGGTGTTTAAAACATGAGTTTTAATCACTTTCGCAGAGAGAGAAAAAGAAGAACGAACGTTGGGACTGCAAAGCCAAAAAAGCGGCCGAACCGAAGCCCACAGTCACGTCGAGAACCAATCTCCCACGCGAGAGAGCACCTACTAACGAGACGCTCTCCCCCTCTCCTCTGGATCTCGCCCCGCGCTAGCAGCTCGGCTCCTGGTACCGTGTCTCTCTCCTTTCCCCTCTCTCCACGCTCTCGTTGTCGTCGCGCGTCTCCCAACTAAAGCGACGGCTGCTTGAAGAAACAAAAACAAAAAAAAACGTCGAAGGAAAATCCACGATGGCGCAAAATCGAACGTGTCATTTCAAGCTCGTACTACTCGGTGATACGGCCGTGGGCAAGTCATGTCTCGTCGTACGATTCGTGCGCGACGAATTCTTCGAGTTTCAGGAACCGACGATTGGAGGTAAGGTGGACAGTTGCCCGGTTTTGTTAGCGTCCCCCTGGGTTCTGACGTACGAGTGCACCTGTTTTTTTTTTATTGTGCCCATATAGCCGCCTTCTTGACCCAGACCGTGAACTTGGACGACGGCCTCACGGTCAAGTTTGAGATCTGGGATACCGCTGGCCAGGGTACGTCACATGGGATAATGAGGTAACCGAGAACAGGGCACTCAGTCTGCGAGTTGCACTTGGCATGGTGGAAATGTAGAACGATACCGAAGTCTCGCCCCGATGTACTACCGGGGGGCCGCCGCAGCTATTGTCGTGTACGATGTCACGAACAAGGTGAAGAATGTGCTCTCCGCTGCGCTATTTAGCACCACCGCTATGTGCTAACAGTACTGTACCTCGCAGGACTCGTTCACGGGTGCCAAGTCTTGGGTGAAGGAACTGCAGCGACGTGGTGACCCGAACGTCGTCATCGCTCTGGCTGGTAACAAGGCGGATTTGGAGGCGCGTCGGAAGGTGGATTTCGAGGAGGCTCACCAATATGCTGAAGACAACGACATCCTGCACTTGGAGACGTCCGCCAAGACGGCCGTGAATGTCAAGGACCTGTTCATCGCGATCGCGAAGCGTCTGCCGAAGAACCCGCCTCAGCCAGAGCGAGAAGCGTTCCCAATCACCGCTCCTGCGCCTCCGAAGAAGAGTGGCTGCTGCTAAGCGTGGGCAAGTCATTGGAGAACCGACTGTGGTGCTGCGATACCAGCGTGATTTTTTTTTTGCCGGGGGCTATCCCGAGAGTTTCTCCAACACGAACCCTTCATCTTCTTTCTCGTGGAGGTGCCTGTCTGGCCGTGGAGATGCAGGTAACACTGACAAGAGAGTGCTTTTCACGTTTAATCTAATATCAATATTCAGAGATGAAGCTGTGAAGTTCACGGCAAGTCCATGAAAAATGGGCCGCCTTGTACAACTTTTTAGGCTTCATTGCTCATAATATTCGCGCCTACAAAAGGCATTCGTAGACGAAAGCATCGCGTTCCACCTGGATACCCACCACCGTCGCAGCATTCTCTCGTCCTGCTTATGTGGCCTTCTTCACATCGTCAATGCCAACGGTCGAGTTGATACCAAAGATGCGCACGCGGTCCAGCTCCGGCAGCTTCGCGAGAATGAGCGTGGCCCAGATCGGAAAGTTAATGAGCAGGTGCTTCGTGTCGTAGTCAGTCGCCACGGATGCGGCCATGAAGAGCGCTGTAGGCACCATCATGAGGAACTTCTTGGTTGGCGTCCACGGGTGCCCTTCATCAATCTGCTCGTAGAACGTGAGTTCACGGTAGTCGCCCATCGAGTTCTGCTCATCGGGCGAGCCCTTGATCCAGTGCATGATGCCGAACGAAACCTGTTTAACAAAACAAAACGAGGGATACCGCGCTTCAGTACATTTCCCATCTTGCATCCGTGTCAAAGCGGCACCGTCCTCACCAGACCGTGGATCACACTGACATAGGTCCAGGCCTCCCTGGCCGGTACAAAGAGCGGCATGGCAGCGTACAGGCAACCAAGTAGGATCACGTAGAACGTCCAGAAGCCGCGCGACTCGATCCAGTTCACGTTCTTGTTAAGGCTCACTTCTCCGGCCGCCATGGTGTTTGCTTGGTGTTACTCTTTCCTCTGGCGTTGGTTTTGTTGGACTTTGCCGCGCTAGTGTCGTTGAGAGATCTCCGCCGTTCTCGCGCTTTCTTTCTTTCTCGGCGTCTTGATCGTTCTTGTTTTTGTGTGCCCCAGACAGAGAGCGAGAGAGGAGCAGTGGCGGGTTGTTGGTTGCTTGTCTCTTTCTTCTTGCTGTCAACAAAAAACAGGGCATTGGGGGGCACTTTGCACATGATTTGTGGAAAGCATGTTCTTTTCCTTTTTTCAGCCAATCAAGAAGAGGTATTTTACACGGGTAGGTTATTTTTCCAAAGTGCAAAAAATGCTTTTCCTCCCCTGTCAAATCTGTTAGCTGAGACATTCCACAACCTCGAACCCGCCAACTTTGAAATGGTTCTAGAAAAAATCTAGATATCACTCTTGTATTGGCGAAGGAATCAAGAATATCGTATAATACAGGGTATTCGTCGCATCAGATCCCCCAGGCGACTGTCAGGTGGGGGCGGGCGAAACGAAGTGCACCAAGACCACGAGGGAAAGCAACTCACGTGCGGCGGGTCTCCACGCGGTCGGCACGACGCTCTACCACACGTCCCCCACATTGGCAAGAACCGACCCTTCGGTCTCTCAGTGAAGATCTGCCTCCCGCGCATCGAACACAACCTCTGCAAGCCTCGAGCGATCCGTCCCAACCGAGATACAGTCGATAACAATGGGGAGCGTGGACAAGTGGGTCCAGGAGACCTTTGCGCCCGTTGTGCTCACCTGCACGACGCCCGAGGTCGAGCGGCTCGCGCAGAAGAACAACCTCGCGTTCGCTGATCTGCTGAACGGCTTTGCGATGATCAAAAGCGCCGACACGCCGCTGCGGTCGGTCGCGCATTCGTTTACGCTCGCCGACTTCAACGTCCGCTTCCTCGCGGCCTCGCAGTTTGCGCCGCTCGCGCTGCCCGACTCGGTTCACATGCTCAATGAAGTCGTGATGCGGAATCCGCCGTCGGCACTCTCGCCGTCGGTTTCTTCGCCGTCTCCTTCGACATCGGCCGGCGTGATCGACCTCGACATTCCGACCATCACGGGTGTGGCCGACGTGCCCGTGTTTCTCCGCGTCATTGGTGCCGCGAACAACACGGAGCCACTGCCGTGGTACCGCGAATTCAAGCGCACGCTCATGGACACGTTCCGCTGCGAAGAGTACAGCATGATGACCCAGCCAGCGGCCATGCTGCTGGTCGTGTCGTCGACGGAAAGTAATCCGCGCGCGAGCTTCGAGGCCCTTGGTGCCCCGCAGAACCTACCGGGCGTTTTCGCACAAGGCATGTACGACTCGAATCTGGCCAAGTTCTACCTCGTAGTCCACGACGTCGTCGAGACTGAAGGCACGTCCATCGATCCCGAGTCCATTCTCCGGAATCTCCAGATACCACCGAACGCCGGTGCCGTGCTTTACTTTAATTCGCGTGCGATGGACGCTGCCACGCCCGCCAATGCCCAGATCTGGAACAGGCACGCGTTTGTGCGTGCACCACTTTTCCAAGACGCCAACACCGGCAACTATCCGTACCTCTCAGAGCATTACGGTGCGTTCCTCTCCAGCGAAGACCTCGGAAGACTCGATGCATTTGTACGGGACCTCGCGTTGCGTTTTGTGCTACCAGCGCTGGAATCCCGCATTTTCCAGTTGAATGAAGTGGTCTCGGCCAAGAAAAAGGGCGTGAAGAACGTCTTCAAGTCGTGGCTTCGCAAGCCCATCGATCTCTCGGCGAGAACGCAGCTGAATAATAACAACTCGTCGAGCGTGACATATCGAGCTGACTCGATCCAAGCACAAGTGCGGCTGCTTGCGGACACGGCGTTCATGGTGCGCGACTATGAATTGGCGTTGGAGATGTACCGGCTTGTGCGGGATGATTACAAATCCGATACGTCACTGCTCCACGCGGCCAACACGAACGAGATGATTGCACTGTGTCTGCTGCTCACGAAAGGATCACCTGTGCAAATGACCAACGCACTTGAGGCGGCAACATCCGTTTATGACAAGTCGCCGAACCCCATGACCGCTCGACTCGCCGTGCGTGCAGCCGTCATCGCTGGAGAGATTTACGTGGCGCTGAGCCACTCGGGCCTGTTCACCGACTATATGGACAATGCCTCGGCGGCACTGATACGAGGCTCGACCAAGGAACAGGGCATTTGCTCGGCCGTGCTCATGGAGAGAGCCGCGATGTGTGACTTGCAGGCTCGCACGCCGAAATTCCGCAAGTTTGGCTTCCGTATGGTCATCGCTGGCCACGTATACGACTCGTCGGGCCATAGCGCTCACTCGGCGCGATGCTACTCGCTCACACGAGCCGTGTACGACTGCAGCGGCTGGTTTCACGTCGAAGACCACATCAATTTCACGCTCGCACAACAATCGACTCGACTGAATGATCCAATGGCGTCGATCCATCTCTTCCTCAAGCTCATTGGCACGGGGCGAAGCTCGGCGAGCCAGCAGGAGAATTTGCTGTCTCAGTTCAGGTCGATTGTCAAAGAGTTCTTGGTGAGCGGAGGTACCGCCGATGGAAATCCCGTATCGAGGAATGGTCCCGTCCTCGTCAAGCAGCCACCCGGGTCGTCGACAAAGAAGCTGATTATTCGCGATCTATGCATGCCCGAGCTCGATGACAAGTCGACGGTCGTGTTTGCACCCGTAAATGCAACCGGCATCAATCGGGATATCGATGGCAACGAGGCCGAGCGAGACGTTTGGAAAGAGCTGGAGAAGCTCCTGGAAAGGCAGATCGTGATCCACAAGCAAGCCACAACCCCGGGCACGTCCAATACATCAAAGGACGGCCAACTTGCAACGGCCAACCGGTGGCTAGCCCCCGTGCAGGCCTTCAATCTTCCCTACAGAAACAAACGCGGTACCGCCAATATCAAGCCAAAGCAGTACGCGATTGGCGAGAAGATCTATGTCGAGTTTGAGATGAAGAACGCCCTATCGTGTGCTGTCGAAGTCGAGAACATTCACCTGTACGGCAAATTTGAAGCAAAAGATGGCCCTTCCTTCGATGTCCCCGAGTCGGATGATTTCGCCAATGACCAGCGCATCGTGGTCGACAGCGTGAACCTGCAGTTGCTTCCCGTTAGCGAAGAACGCGTGCGGCTCGCAGTTTGCCCCATGGTGCCCGGCATGCTTCGTATCACGGGTGTACGATGGTCAATATGTGGTGGCGACGTATTGGGTGAGCACACATTCCATATCCCAGGACCACTGCTCCAAGACACGCGAGCCAACAAGGAAGCCCGCGCGCGCGCACCGAATGTCACACTGGTTGCCGATGTTGTGGGTCACATGCCGTGGCTGGGCGTGACGATTGAACCAGCTTTCCCGTCGAGTGATGCATTCGTTGGTGAGATTGTCCGCTACAACGTGTCACTCCATAATGCCGGTTCGGCCGACCTCGGATATCTGCAAGTGTGCTGTTCCGACTTGATGCTTTGTGTATCTACTGGTGGCGAGCCCAACGGATTTGGTGATGGCACACCGGCACTGGCTGAATACATTGGTGCGAGCGGACAAGTCGTGGATCTCACCCACGTGGTGCTTCGCCCTGGGGAACGGCGTGAGGTTACAATGTGGGCGAAAGCAAATGAAGTGGGTAAGCTCCAACCGCACGTGCTGTTCAAGTACAAGCGGCTTGTGGAAGGGGAAGATCCGGAGCGGGCGCTCGCTCGCTCGGTCCGGGCAAAGCTCGACTTGACTGTCATGCCGTGTGTCGATGTGGTGTATTCGATCGAGCCCAGCTACTGTTCCAGTGGTGAGTACATTCTCGCGTTGACCGTGACCAACCGCAAGCCGAGGCGACAGCAACAGCCCGAAGGGTCAGCATCGATCAGTCTCGAGAAGCTCGTGTGCGTCAGTGACTCTTGGAACGTTATCCCATTCACTGCTGCATCGGCACAGGATTCATCGGTGAGGACCGCTGCTCGATTGGACGCACAAGAGACAAGTACGTCCTACTTTCGAGTGCTCTCCAAGGATTCGGATCATTTGGAAGGGAAAACGACCGTCTCGTTGTCTCCAAATCCACACGATACATCCAGCAAGCTGCCGCTCGACCAGATGCTCTGTCTGGACCATGCACTTGAACTCGTGCGAGCATCCACGGCGGCGTCCAGTGACAGTGCCGGAGATCGCGCCGCCGGAGGTGGTGGTGGCATGCGATCGATTCAGAGTGTGCGACGATCGAACAAGGCTCAAAAGGGTGGGGCCGCGTACCAATCACCACAGGAAGACAAACTCGACCCGCAACCGACTACCAAAGCCGCGTTGCTCCATTCGCTCGACGTCGACGCACACTTAATTCTCGTTTGGTCGTCGCCCAAGCCGTCGTCTTCTAGTGTGGCGGTCGCCGTGGGGCAGACCAACCTGACCTCGGTCAAAGTGCGTTCGCCATTCAAGCTCAACGCGTGCCCGCTCACTATCACGCTCCAGTACGCCGACACAGTCGTACTTCACTCTGCCCCGCATGCTGCAGCATTATCGTTTGCCGAAGTCGATGTCGCCATGACGGTGCGCAACGACTCGAGCCTGGGTTCGAATCCAATCGATTTCACGCTGGAACTGCTGCCTCCAGAACAGAGCAAGACATCTCTGTCGGGCAAGCCGCTGGGCCCAACAACGTCGCTGCCGAATGCTGTGCTCGCACCAGCCCCGCACTTTTTCTGGTCGGGTCTCACGAGAAAGCACGTGAGTCAGTTTGCTCCGAACACATGCGTCCAGTTCACGCTCAAAGCGTGCTTTATGAGTGCCGGTGTGTACGATCTCAACCGGTTCCGCTTTCGTATCTCGCCGTCGCAAGCAACAGAGAAGGAGTCGCCGTCACTGGCGATCGAACCTGGTGTGTTTATGTTCCCCGTCGAGTACCTCGTGTACGTCCAGCCGTCCACGGATTGTCACCAGCATCCTTAGAGGCATTTGAAAGCGGCTACGATTCAACGCGAACCCAACATAGAGAATTGCTCGCTCGTGCCAGTGGAAAGAGAGGGAAAGGGAATAGAGAAGCTCCTCCATTGTGTCCGTCATGTACGTGGGTGGATTGATTTTGAGTCCATGCCGGTACAGGTACTCGCAGTGGAGATCTCCTGTTTTCGACCGCCTAAAAATGGGCATCGCCGTCTTGTGAACGGAGGGCGACCAAAGCGATTGAGACGCCAGGAGAATGGCCGTGTGCGAATACGACGACAGCCATGCGCAGTACGTTCTCCAGCGATTTGTCCAACGGTTTGTCATGACGTACCCCGCACGTCGCAGCCTCAGGCTCCTGGAAAATGCGTTCCGAAATGCCCACGCCCATCGCCTCTGCCTGGCTGACGAGATCGCCAGTCCGTGTCGTCGGTCACTGAACCCTGCGATCATGCTGGAGAAGCGTCGGGCCCTCACATGCAAGTACAGCGCGTCGTGCGTGGTGAGATCTGCGCCGGACATGGTCGTGCCGAAATCAACCTTCCAAGTGAATCTTCAGCTCGACGATGTGGAGAGCCACAATAGCAGTGGCGACAGCAACGACGGCGAGCACGTGACGGCTGAAGTGGTCGTTCACAATCTTCTCATGCAACTGCAACAGGCTCGAGACAAAAAGACCGTGAAAGATCGGCGGGTTCGAGAACTTGAGGCCCTGCTCGCGTCGCTCGTGGCCGAAAACACACGGCTGAGCGAGGAGCTCCAAGCATTGACGCCGACGAAGACCGAGAATGACGTCTACCTCATTACCTCAAATCAAGTCACCTAGTAGTAGATCCTACCAACCCCACAGAAATTAAGAACCGAAATATGGAGTGGCTTCGCAGTACTGTATTAGTGGACGCGTCCTTCGCGGTACTTGAGTTCAATGCGTCGGATTTCTTCTTCTTCGTCGTCATCGGAATCGCACGTCACAATCTCGGCCACGTACTTGATCTTGGGGATCGAAAAGCTGCTCCCATGGGAAAAGCCCAGCGTCGGGAGCGCGCCACCGCGCACAAGCTCTTCGCGGTTCGGTGTGTTGGGGATCCGGAGACGCTCGGCCAAGAGTTCCTCGATCTTGCTCGCGTCCGATTCATCTTCAAACTCGTCCCGTTCGCACTGAGCTCGTCGTCCGATTCGTTTGGTTGACTGTACGTAAGGACAGGTCCGACGGACCGCACCTTCGTCCTCGTCTACGTACGTTCCGTCATCCGCCGCATAATCGTCAAGCGTGCGCGACGGCTCTTGGTTGTCTACCACGCCCACTGCTTGCGGTTCGCGAGGAGACCCCGCTTGCTTCTTGCTTGCGTCAGACACATCTTGCGTTTCCGTCTCGCCGTCGTCTTCATGCTCGGGTTTGAGCAGGGTCTTAAGCCGTGTGCCCACCACTGATGAAGAGACAGAAGAAAGGTCGGACGAATTCGAACCGTCGCTGACAGCAGACAGTGCCAAAGAGCTGACCATCGATGTATCGTTCTCGCCATCGTGGAAGCCCTGCTGGGATTGTCCGTCGACATCTGCTGGTAGTTCAGGAGCCGTGACGGGACAAGCTGGAGCATCGTGAGAGTTCGTGTTTTCCTGTTCTTGCTCCTTGTGGATCTCATCCCCCAAATGCGAGGAGCTTGACGACCGCGAGCCTGACGACCGCGAGCTTGACGCCGAGAGTAAACGTGCATTTTCAGCACGAGTTTCCGTGAGCACACGCTGTAACTGGGCGATTTGTTCTTGCAAATCACGCAATTGGCGCTGCTGGTGCTCGAGCATTTGCTGATGCTGAGACGCAAGAATCTGCTGAGATCGGCAGCAGCTTCTCATCGAATCAGACTCGATGGGCTGGTCTCGCTCTATGTGGCGGCTGGCACGTTTCACTTCAGTGTCGCGCGTCTCGTACTCCGCAACAGCCGTAGATCTCTGTGTGAATGCTCGTAGATATTGGCTGTCCCGCACTTTCAACTGGACGGGCGGTGCTGACTGAGAGTCTTCTTCGGGTGTCAGAACGAGACTCAGTTCCAGATCATTCTTGAAACTCGAAACCCCGGCGAGGCATCGACCTCGTGCCGAAGTCGAACGCCACGCCACACCAGAAGATGCATGCGGTGTTCGTGGCGCACGACACTCAAAGAACCGTGGCAGTGGACCTGCGGCATTCCCGGGATACACTGCGACGAGAAACGTATCGACGTCGACTTGGGCACGCTCCTTGATGATCTTCGACGTCAGGAACCGCACACACGCCTCGACCAAGTACGGATGGTTCAGACGAATGGACTCGGCCGAGCTCGCGTCGTCAATGTCGATTCCATAGACCCACAACCCCACGATGGGGCGCTGAAGCACGAGCGGGTCTGTCTCGAGCAAAGGCACGGCCTTGCGCGCGCGATCGAGCGTGAGGAATCCACACCGTCGAATCTCGGAGCCAAACTCACACCGCAAGAGGCTCGTCGCGAGCGGCGTCATGAGCAGCGGTAGGCTACGGATGAGCGAGAGTTGCAGCTGAACCGAGGGCACAACCACGTCGATCTCGACGTCGATCTCGGCGCGGCTTCTCTCTGCCGAGTTGTAGACGAACCCTCTCACCTCGACCGGAAGCGTCGCAGTAGGGAAACGACTCGCGACGCCGGTCGCCTCGTACTTGATCCGCACAGCGTGTTCCATGGTCGTGCGGTTGGTCGCGTCGTCCTCTGGATGCACTGGCTTTCCCCGGTGGAATGGCATGGACCAGAGCGGCCGGTGTCCTCCTGCTTCTGGCTTCTCGTGCACCTGGTAGAATATATACCCAGTTTAGTTTTCCGTCTTCCTCGAGTCCGCACCACGGGTCTGAGACTCGATATCCTTACCAGTGCAGAGAGCGTCACACTACCGTCCTTGTTCTGGGCCGTTGACTCATCCGCGGTCGCGTACCCCAGTAGGCGAGGCGCCGTTCTCGTCGTCTGCTCAGCCGCCATCGCGTGGAGCTGCTTGAGCACGCGGTTCGTGATCCGCACGCGCGGCAGCACGTCCGCTGTCGCCAGTTCAAACGGCCCCGCGAGCACGCGGCGATCCCTATGCGGCCACTCGGTCAATGATTAGTTACACATGCCTCGTATGTACCACAATACTGTACTCACCACAGCACGGTGCGCGTTGCCGGGAACTGGACGTCGCCAATGTGGATCACCGGAAACGTTGGCGTTGGCGTCGGTGTTGGCGTCGGCGTGGGTGTTGGCGTGTCTCTCCGGTGGTCCGTTTGGATGCCCGATCGTCTCATCGCGAGTGGCGCGCTTTCTTCGTCATCCGTGGAATCCGGAAAGAAACTCGACCGTGTGCGGCTTGTTGGTACCGCCGCAAACCCAAAAGCGCCCACGTCGCTTCGCCGCCGCCACGACGAGAAGCCCCCAACTCCAGCGTTTCCAGTCATCGTCTGGTCGCTGTGCTGCAGTGCCCCGTCGAATTCCGCGAACCGCACGCCCCTACTAGTAGTCCGCGCATCGCTTTCCTCCATGTTTTCTTCCTTCGTTTCCTTTTTCTCGCTGGCGTTGGAATTGTCGCCCTCGCGGCGTGACCAACTGTTGGTGTTGGTAAAATGTGTTGGCGCGCGGCGGCGGCGCTGGCTACCTAGTGCCGTCGGCGCCATGGTGCTGCTCAACGCCATCGCCATAGTCAGCGGAGAGGAGGCGGAGGAGGAGGCGGGGGAGGAGGCGGAGGAGAAAGCGGAGAGGAGGCGGAGGAGGTGGAGGTGTGGCAACGTTTGGTTTCTGGCCTTTCTTCACTGCGCGCCAACTATGTGAAAATTTCAAAATGGTCTGTATAGGGTTGCATGATTGGGTGAAAACATGCTTTATTGACATTTGATTGGGTTGTTTGAATGAGAGAGATTAGGGTAAATTTGGTTTCCAACATCCTTTAAAGATCGCCTGCTTGATGGAGGAAGAGACTGGGAGAGATTGCATTCTCGGTAGCTACACGGCTCCTAGCTGTCCAGTTGTTCTAGCCACCACACGCTTTAAGCGTCCGTTCGTGCGGCTTGCTGCGTGAGGATCCGCTCGAGGTGCTTGAAGAAGAGACTTGGCGGACGGCGGCTGATGATCCCGCGTGTGATCTTGGTCTTCTGCTCGCCAAACTCATTGGGGACAAAACCGAACGGGATACCAGTGGCGACACACGCCTTCTCGATCGCGAGCTCGAGGTCTGACGGGTTCTCAAAGCACCCGGAGCGTTGCATAAAGCTGCCCATCCAGAAGAGGTTCCGTCCGGCCTTCGCCGCAATCTTCATAAACAGCACGCAAATCTTCATGGTCGTCACGCACTCTTCACGGATCCCAAGCTTGCGAAGCACCACGGCGTCTCCTTCGGCATCGATCGCATCGATGTACGCAAGTCCGTGGTCCGAGAACGGCATTTTACACTGCGGATACTCGAGCCAGTCGAACCGCGCCTCTGACAAGTGGAACCAACTCGGGAGAATGCACCCATGGTCGATCGGCGCCATTGTGTACGGTGCCTTGTCGCCGATGAGCAGAATGTTGCCCGGATGGCGATCCGTGTTGAACGTACGAACATCTAGCAAGCCAATGCGGTGCACTTGCTCCACCGGCACGAACGCCGCGGCTTTCGCAATGTCAAACGGCATGCCAAATCCTTCCATGCTGCCAATGCTGCCCATCATGAAGCGCTGCACCGAGCCGTGCTTGGATGAGCCGATGTTGGCCACGTGAAGGCGAGCCACGGCGGTCGCGGGCACGCCGCTAAAGCCGTTGGAGCGCGAGTCGAGCAAGTAGGCGGCTTCTTCCCGCACGGCACCTTCGCCCTGGACGATGCCTTCGCGCACAAACTTCTCTTCTTCGGCTGGCTTGAACATGGCGAGCTTCTCGCCACTGGAACGGGACTGCACGGTGTACACGCCGCCTCCACCTTCGCTCACGCGGTCAGCAACGCCATCGTTCGAGGCCAGCTCGGCGACATCCCACAGCATGTTGCGACGGATCCCGCCCCCAGAGTCCAGCCGCCGAAGTCGGAGCCGTGCAATGAAGCCGTCCTTGCCATGCTGCACGAGCGACGGCACGTCGACATACACGTCGTCATGCAAGAACGATTCCGAGACGCTTCGCCCTCGTCCCATTCGCGCAGCAGCGGCATGGAAGCCGTGGCCCTCGTACGGACCGGTCTTGAACACGGACACGTTGCTTTCTCCAATCTGGCACCCAAAGCGGAGACTCTCGGCGACTTGCTTGACGAGACTCTTCTCTTTCGGCGAGAAATAGTCGGGAAACATTTTGACTTTCTCCTCTGGATTCTGGCGAAACTCTTCGAGTTCTTCGTACAGGGACGTGCGCATGAGTGTCACGTCACGTCCAAACTCGTTAGCGAGCGTGTGGGCGACGCCATGACTCGAGACCAGCGACTCTACGGGCTTGACATGGACACGGATCGAAGCCAGCGAGCTCCGCATGTCCACGAGGTCGATCGTGCCACCGGCACACTTGCGAGTGGGTGTCGTCGGGCGCGTTGGTCCATCGATGTTCGTGGCCCCGAGCTCACCGGCGTCTTCCTTGAGCGTCTTGACGCGGCGCTTCCACAGCGCACTGAAGGTGGACTCATGGGTGGTGGAGGTTGACGAGGCGGTGGAGAAGCCGTTGTTGTGGTTTTGGTTACTGGGACTTGGCAGGGCTGACGTATCGGTGGTGGACGAGTCTTCTTCCGGTTCTTGCTGGTTCTCTTCACTGTCGTCGGCAAAGCTCTGCTTGACCACTTGAACGGGCGAGACAGGCGTGTGGGGCGTCGAGAACCGCTTGATGGCGACGGGACTCGTCGGCCACCGCGTGAGCCGCCATGGTGAGCGCGGGGAAGACTCGAGCTGCAGCTTTGGCTCGGACCGGCGCGACGGCATAGTGAACTGGCTCAGCAGAAGGGCGCCGCTGGAGGTGCCGCTGGGGACCGCGGATGACGCGGTCTTGACGATGGGGGTGAGCACCATGGTGAGATGTGGTGAGAGGAAGATGTTTTTAGGTGGAGTAGTTGTTGAGACGTTTCACGTGATAAATAGATCTCCGCTTGATGCACGGGATGATGTCGAAGAGAAAGAATGACGATGAGAGTCGGGGGGGGGGCGGCAATAGCGACAGATACAAAATGCTTGAGAGGGGGCGGCGGCGAAAAGATAGCGATCTGACGGGCGCGAAGACAGAGGAGGAGGATAGAGGAGGTTCGAGCCCACGGAAGACAAACAGAAGAACACGATGCCGGAAAGGTCACGTTCACGTCGCCGTCTGCTAGTACCGAGTCCGAAACGAAGTCGTCGTGGAGAAGGGACCAATTGGCTTCTTGTTGGAATGCCGATATGTTTCACGTGGACAAGTTGGGACAATCCAAGTCCGTTCAGAGTTGGGGCGATCCGATCAAGTCGAGTTCTGCTGGTGGATCGTTGGTAGATCGTTGGGTCTCCGCTTGTGTTGCCGGCCGAGTCAGAAATGAAATAGCACCGCTTGGAAGACGTGGGTGAGTTTTTTTTTTCCTTGTGCGGCCACCTCCACACGACGCAGAGGAGCAGCAGAGGAGAGATGCTCACCTCTCGACAAAGAAAAAAAAACACGCCTCCACGGAAGACTGTGAAAGTCACCTTCTTTGCTCTACGAAAATGTGGGAGGAGAACAGACTCGTGGCGGCGAAGTTTTATCGGAGGGAGGGAGGGGGCGGGCTCTGGTACTGAAGTAGAAAAAGAAAGTGATAGCGATCCAATCCGATGGCGGACGGATGCGACTCCCCTGCGACGACGCCAGTCGCCGCTGACACGCTGACTCTCAAGAGAGAAGAGAGGTTTGGTGACGCTTTTGTCCAGTGGAGGAGAGGTGACCGGGAAGAGAATAGAGGGAGGAGTTTGCATCCATGTGCGAGAGGTGCTCCACGCAGTCCGTACTGTAAACTCCCAACATTTTGGACGGTTGAGGAGAGTGGAACGAACCAATCAGCAGTGGAGAACACTTCAACGGCATCTAATCTGCCAATTGGATCGCACAAAAGTGACAGCTTGAAGGTGCTGTTGTCGCATTGTTGTTGTTCTTTTTGTTCCGAGTTGAGGTTTGCACAGTACAGTGTGACGAGATGGCGGAGAATATCATGCGTAAATTTTGCTCATCGACCCTCGTCTTGGCTTCGCCCACTTTTGGCCATGGGGTGAGCGGTTAATAGTGTCGTTGCTGGATATGATGTCGAGATCTATTCTTCATCGTCGCAGATGGTTTTTCACGGTCACAAGAAAAACGGACCAAACTTGGCTCCATATATCCAGCTCTTCAATTGCACCCGAGCTTCAACTTCAAGGTCAGGTGAGAAACTGCAAAAGCCAGGCAGTTCTACCTACCCCTAACGGAAATGGAATTTTAACTTCGGCGAAAGATGATTGGTTGGGATTGACTACAGTTGCAATTGTTTTGTTACCCACTGAGGAGAAGCGGTCTAGGTTCGCCCGCTAGCCTTCGATCGCACTTACCACTAAGTATTCCTATCTCTTCACATGCGAATCTAACAGCCCGCCTGGATTTTTCGAACTGTGCACTGACAAAGGTTGGGCAACCTTGCACCATTCCCATTCTCCCCCTCCACTTGTCCAGGTCGCCATGCTCCCGCGCAGCAAGTCGCCGGTGCGCTTCGGCAGCCATGGTAATGGTTCTATGGACGCGCGCAAGGTCGTGCTCGTGGTCATGCTCGTGATCTTTGGCGCGTACTTTGCATTCGTCAACACGTACTTTTCCTTTTCGCCCACGGCCGACAAAGTCGAGCCGCTCAAGCTCGACCCCTACGCCGCCGCCGCGAGGCGCTCGCAGGAGACGGAAGGGACGCCCGCGCCCAAGTGGGTGCGCAACCCGGACCGCAAGTACGTGTGGCTCGATATTGCCATCGACGACGTGCCCGTTGGTCGCGTGACCGCAGAGGTGAGATTGCCGTCGTTCCTCTCTCCCCCCACTGATACTGAACCATAATGGTATGTTGCAGCTCTACGCGGACCTGGTTCCCAAGACCGCCGAGAATTTCCGCGCGCTCACGACGGGCGAGCTCGGCCCCAACTACTCGTTCAAGAACAGCGTCTGCCACCGCATCCTCAAGGGCTTTATCGTGCAGTGCGGCGACTTTACGACGGGCAAGGGCTATGGCGGCCGCAGCATCTACGGCGCCAAGTTTGACGACGAGCCCAACGGACTGCGGCTCACGCACTCGAAGCGGTACATTCTCCAAATGGCCAACTCGGGACCCAACACGAACGGCTCGCAGTTTTGCTTCATGCTCAACCCCGCGCCCCACTTGAACGGCTTGCACGTCATCTTTGGCGAGGTCGTCGAAGGCTTTGAAGTGGTCGACAAGATGGAGGGCGCCGGCGTGGACCGCGATGGCGTGCCGCTGCCGCACAAGGTCTCGATCATCAACGGTGGCGAGATCATCTAGAGCTGGAGCAGATCCTCCTCCTGCGCATAGCAACCCTCCCCCGTCCAGCTCCCCCACCGTCGTCCATACCGTGTCGTCGAGTGCGTGAATACATACAAACGATCCGTGGTCTATAGTGGTGTGTGATTGTCGATGGTAACCGTTCGTTAGGCCATGGCGCCCATGCGGGCGGCAAACTGGAAGAAGGATTCCAACGACTGAGGCGTCGACACGGGCGTGATCGTCTCGACGGCTGAGAGGAAGTGGCGCATCGAGACGGACTCGGCGTCAATCGACTCGCGCAGTGCGTGCAGCGCAGCTTCACGACACACATTCTACAGTTGCACACGTGACAAGCACGAGTTAGCCCCAGCACTACATTGGTCCCGGCAACAGCAAAGCCTACCTCGAGTTCAGCACCACTGAAGAAATCCGTTGCCAGGACGACGCGGCTCAGATCGACGTCGGCGTGGAGCGTCATGTGGCGCGTGTGGATCTCCAAGATGCGAAGGCGATCTATCTCGGTCGGCAGGTCGACAAAGAGGATCCGATCAAAGCGTCCCGGCCGCAGCAGCGCCGCGTCGATGCAGTCTGGTCGATTGGTCGCGCCGATTACGAGGAGACCGTCGGCCGATTCCACGCCATCCATCTCGTTCAGCATTGTCGACAGCACGCGCATTGCTGTACTTCCCGACCCGGACCCTGAACCGGCACTGGCGCCGTCAAACTCTCGCTTAGCTACGAGTACGTCGATCTCGTCAAAGAAGATGATTGCAGGAAGTGCCGCTCGTGCGTCTCTAAAGACTTGGCGCACCGCCGCCTCAGCGTCACCGAAAAACGGCGAAAAGACTTGTGCAGCCGACAGCGAGAGAAACGTCGCGCCGCTCGAGGACGCGGCTGCGCGCACAATCGTGCTCTTGGAACACCCTGGCGGACCGTACAGCAAGATTCCGCGGGGCGGTGCGACGCCCAGACGAAAGAATGTCTCTGGAAACTTGAGCGGCCACTCGAGCGCCTGCTGAAGCGCCAGCTTGGTCTCGTCTTGGCCGCCAATGCTTTCCCAACCGATCTGCTCGACACCTTTAGCGACGCCCGACGCGCTGCGCAGTGCTGACGCGACGATGACTTGCATTGCCCGGTCAAAGTCGTCCATCGTGACTTGAAAGACTGGCGGGTCAGGTACTGACGCGACTGGCTCGACCGCAAGCGAAGAGTGTTGACAGACCCCTCGGAATAAGAACCGAAAGTACTCGACGGGCCTGCTGGCGGGCGACTTGTCGCTGGCTGGGGACTGCAAGAACCACAGCGGGATCGAGACAGGATTCACGCGCCACGCGATGCCCGTAACAACCTTCTCGACGTCGGAGACCTGGAGTGCCTGTCCATGACGTTGCCAATCTTCCCACCAGTGGTGCAGTTCCTGGCTCTCTGTGAGCTCGACAAACTGACGCGTCGATGCCACAGACAAGGCCTCTCGGCACAGCGCGGCAATGTCGGCGCCCACGTACCCGATCGCTTTCTCCGCCAGCGCCTTGATGAACGCCTTCTTGTCTTCTGCGGACCCATCCACGACGTACGGCAGATCCGCCGAGTGGACGAGAAAGATTTGCTCCCGTGCTGCGACGTCGGGCGGTGCCACAAAGATCTCGCGATCAAAGCGACCAGGACGGCGCAGCGCACTGTCAATGTTATTGGGCAGATTGGTCGCACCGATGATTAGCACGTTTTCGCGCGCCTGCTTGTCGGCGCCGTCGAGCAACGTGAGCAACTGCGCGACGATGCGACTGTGGGCCATCGTGCCGTGGGCGTCGCGCTTCGGACACAGCGCGTCCAGCTCGTCGATAAAGATGACGCTGGCGCCGTCACTCTCGCGCGCCTTTGTTTTCGCTCGTTTGAAGATCTCTCGGAGTGTGTGCTCGGCATCGCCAATGCCGCTCGTCATGATCTCGGAGCCGTTGATAACCTCGAGATGCAACGAAATCTGGTCGCGACAGTCTTCCACGGCTGTGCGCACGAGCAGCGTCTTGCCCACGCCCGGTGGACCACAAAGTAGCGCGCCCTTGGGGAATTCTATCTCGTACTGATCTTGTAGCGAGCGGTTCGTGACGGGCAACAAGATTATTTCTCGAAGCATCTGCAGTTCCTTGTCGAGGCCGCCGACGCCATCGTGCTGAGCATCCTCCACAGCCACGCGAGCCATTCCGTCCACTATATCAATAGCATCGCTGGCTTGTGTCTCTCCGGACCGGTCGGGAAGTGTGATCGTCACACGCGTAGTGGTCGTGATGCGCACGATTTCTTCGGCCGGGTACACGGACACGACGCGGCACCGCACAGTCTCACTGCCATCCCCGCGCAGCGCACTCGGAAGAGGCAGTCGCACGACCGCGAGCTTACACACGGCAATCTGGTGCTGCATGGTCTCGTGGAGAAGCTGTCGGTAGGCGATGTCGGCGAGCAGCGCCTGCACGGCCACGCGGCCGCCGTCGACGCTCGTCTCGTCGACTTCGAGCGTCACGGCACCGGCCGTGCGCACGATTTGGCGCGGGATCCAGTGCATTCCAGGCATTCCATCCACCCGCAGGCGTTCAGCCGCTTCCGTGAGTTGCAGTCGCTTGGCCAGCGCAGGCCGCGCCGTCGTCGTGATCTCGACCATGGCGTCGTACACGCAGCAAGCGGACGCGTCGCGTTGCGCGAGCGCCGCACGGCACAGAAACGACTCGGAGCGCTGCGCTTCTGGTCGGAACACCACATAAGCACTGGCGTCTCGAGGCTTCCGCCTTATGGCTCTCAACGGCACGCGGCAGCGCGCAGTGAAGCGGTCGAGCCGCGCGACGTCGCTCTGCGCGATGGCATGTTCCACGGGCATGACTTCTACCACTGGCTGAAGAATAAGGTTTACTTCCCTTGATAAGTTAACCTTGATGTTTCTACCAATAAAAGTGCACGATGAGACCACCGGACTGGGTTTTACCCAATCAACATTGTTTAACTATTTTTGAAGCGCATTGATTGGATGAAAAGTGGTGTGCGGAGGGGAACGCGTCCAGCACCGTCGAAAAAGCTGAGCAGCTGAGCAGCTAGGACAAGAGAGGCCTCGTACGTGATCCTCATGCTGTTCCCGACGATGCGCCGCCTCGTGGCGCGCAAGGCCCCCGAGGGCCGCCGCACCATGGCCTCGGGCGGCCACGGCCACGCCGACGCCCACAACTACCCGTTCGGCATGCACTTCCACGTGAGCCCCGTCCACAAGAACCTCGCCAAGGCCTACGGCACGATGCTCTGGCTCTGGATCTTCTACCGCGCCAAGCAGGATGGCAAGGTCGTGCTGGTACGTTTCTGTCGATCGCGCCGAGTCTCTAGAGGTATACCGATCGAATCGCTCACGTTTGGATCCGATGCTGTAGGGCTTGGAACACCCGTGGGACCACGGCGACCACGGCGGCCACCACGACGCTCATCACGGCTTTGTGTCGCACGGCAAGATCAAGTACGAGCGCTCGGAAATCGGCGAGCGACCGACGCTCGTGCAGGCAGAAGAGACCGACGAGGACGACGAGTAGAGTTCTCT
>JAADWA010000286.1:0-34140 GCA_023335935.1 Pythium phragmiticola | reverse complement strand
GGCTCCGCGAGGTTTTGGGCTGTACATAATCTGAGTGTTAAAGCGCAGGGGGACTGTACATTGTTCAGTACTGTACAGTCCCCCAGCGCTTTCTGGCGCTCGGTGACCTTTCCACGCGAGCATGGGCTGTAGACGAGACTATCTTGTCCTGTCGCCATGGAACGGCAGAGTCGCTTGATGAGTCACGAACGTGTCAAGGTAATCCACAATATGACACGCGGGTGCTGGTTCTCTCATTCGAGAAACCTCCCTCCCCAGGCCCCCATCCTTCAAGTCAAAGATCATGGTGTTGGTCGTGCTGCCGTCGTTAGACCTGTCGGACGCGTCGCCGCTCCATGTCGCCGTCGGAGCGCTGGCTGCGACGCTGGTCGCGTACAAGCTGCTCTTCTCCGAGCCTCCCCACGAACGCTACGCCGCCAAGCACGGTCTCACCAACATCAAGCCCGCCAAGCGGTTACCGCAGGCCCATTTCCTGCTGGGCGATGTGCCGGAACTGAGCCGCAATGCGACTCGCTACGTCGAATGGGTCTACGAGAAGACGCTTGAGATGAACGAAGTGCCATGGTTGCGCCACGTGCCGTCGCTGCCCGATAGCATCGTGGTCGCGACGCCCGAGCTCATTGAAGATGTGACCAAGACCCAGAACGACATTTTTGGCAAGGGCGATCTAGCGCGCGCGACCTTTCACGATCTCTTGGGCAGTTCGTTCATCTTTCAGGACGGCGCGTCGTGGTTCCACCAGCGCAAGCTCACGTCCAAGTTCTTCTCGACGCGCATGTTCCGCGAGATTGCGACCGAGCAGGTCAACAAGCACACTGAGGTGGTTATGGCCGTGCTGGAGAAAGCGAAGTGTTCGCAAGAACCAGTCAATATGTCGAAACTGATCCACGAATTCACGCTGCAGACCATCGCCGAGTTGGGCTTGGGGTTAAAGATGGAAATCATCGGCAGTGAGCACGGCCATCCTTTGGACGATGCACTCCAAGAGGCGTTCGCGCAGATTCTGATCCGGTCGCAAATGCCCGAGTGGTTGTGGAAGCTGCAAAGGTTTCTCGGCATTGGTAGCGAGCGCCGGTACCGCCATGTCACGAGCGAGATCCGCCGCATGGTCAGTGAAATGGTCAGCAAAAGCCTGGACCAGAACCTCACGCGTGTCGGGGAACGCGCTGAGCCGACCTCGATCATTGAGCTGATTATCCGCGCGATTCAAGACGGAGAGGCCGACGCCATTACGCCCGAGCTGCTGCGCGACATGAGCATCATGTTCGTCCTTGCTGGTCGCGACACGACCTCTGATACGCTGTCGTGGATGCTGTTTATGATGGGCAAGCACCCCGAGATCGAAAGGAAACTCCGTGACGAACTGTGGCGCAAGGTGCCCGAGCTCATGGAGGGCAAGATCAAGACGCCGAGTATGGAACAGGTCCAGTCGCTGACGTACATGGAGGCTACCATCAAGGAGACGCTGCGGTACTATCCAGTCGCGCCCATCACTCAGCGAGAGGCCGCGCGCGATACACACCTCGTGGACGGCACGTTTGTGCCCAAGGGTTGCCGGGTCGAATTTGCCACGTATGTGATGGGGCGTCTTCCCAGCGTCTGGGGCGACGACGTCCACGAGTTCAAGCCCGAGCGATTTATCGATGAGGAAACGGGCAGACCGATCTCGCACTCGTCGTTCAAATTCTTCAGCTTCTCGGCAGGTCCGCGCATCTGCATTGGCATGAACCTTGCGATGCTGGAGATTAAGCTTCTGGTGGCGACGATGCTCAGTCGCTACCAGCTCGAGATGGCGCCCAACGACGGTTCCTACCGGTTCACTGCGAATCTCTCGGTGAATCATCCTTTGATGGCCCACGTTCGGCCAGTAGCCGCGCGGCAATGAAGACCCTCACCGGGGCGTCGTCTGGTTGCCCCTCCCTTTTCTTGTTGTTTTTGGATTTGATCTGTGAGTCACAGACTGTATCAGTCTCACTGGGACTGAAATGGGATATCAGTACGCTCGTGCAAGGAGGCTACCACAGTACAAATTGTACTGTGTTTAAGCACTTCCACAGAATATGCATTCTAGCCGTCTACTAGTTTTCAGACCATGGTAGACACTCTGTAGAAGCAACGGTATCCAGTACAATATCCATTATAAGAGGATAACTGCAGTGAACAAATGTGTACAGTGGTAGGATGGAACTCGGTGCAATCAGAGGTTGCGGAGAAGAATTCCTGGGAAACAATAGAGACCACCAAAACCTTCGACTGTGTGCCACCGTGGATCGAGCGGGAAGAAGTGAGTCACAACTTGCCAATCACAATGAACAGATACAGAACTATTATAGGTGCCACCCGCAGTTCTTCCACATTCTCGAATCTCCCTCCTCGGGGTTGGATCTACAGCCCATGGTCTCGGTCGTGCTGCCGTCGCTGAGCCTTTCGGACGCGTCGCCGCTCCATGTCGCCGTCGGAGCGCTGGCTGCGACGCTGGTCGCGTACAAGCTGCTCGCCTCCAAGCCTCCGCACGAGCGCTACGCCGCCAAGCACGGTCTCACTAACATCAAGCTCGCCAAGCGGCTGCCGCAGACCCATTTCCTGCTGGGTGATACCATGGAGCTCAGCCGCAATGCCACGCGCTTTGTCGACTGGATGTACGAGAAGACGGTCGAGATGGATGAGCAGCCGTGGCTGCGCCACGTGCCGTCGCTGCCCAACAGCATCGTGGTCGCGACGCCCGAACTGATTGAAGACGTGACCAAGACCCAGAACGACATCTTTGGCAAGGGCGACATCACGCGTACGTTGTTTGACGACTTTGTCGGGAGTAGCTTCTTCACGCAGGACGGCGCGGCGTGGTTCCACCAGCGCAAGCTCGCGTCCAAGTTCTTCTCGGCACGCATGTTTCGCGAAGTCGCGATGGTTAAGTTCGCCAAGCACACGGAGACGATGCTGGACGTGCTCGAAAAGGCCTGTGGCACGGCCACGCAAGTCAATATCTCGCACTTGCTCCACGAGTTCACACTGCAGGTGATCTCCGAGCTGGCGTTTGGACTGGAGATGGACTTGATCGGCAGTGAGAAGAGCCACCCGCTGAACGACGCGCTGGAAGAAGCGTTCCCGCAGATTCTCACGCGCATACAGACGCCCGAGTGGGTGTGGAAGCTGCAGAAGTACCTCAACATTGGCGGCGAACGCAAGTACCGCGGAATCACCCAAGAGATCCGCCGCATCGTGAGTGAGATGATCACCAAAAGCGTGGAGCAGAACCTCTCGCGGGCGGGACCACGTCGCGAGCCGACTACGATCGTCGAGCTTTTCATCCACGCGATGCAAGACGGAGAGGCCGACTGGATCACGCCCGAGCTGCTGAGGGATATTGGCATCATGTTTGTCATTGGCGGCCGCGATACGACTGCTGAGTCGCTCGCGTGGATGCTGCTCATGGTGGGCAAGCACCCCGAGGTCGAAAAGAAACTCCGAGCCGAACTCTGGCGCAAGGTGCCCGAGCTCATGGAGGGCAAGATCAAGACACTGAGCATGGAACAGGTCCACACACTGACGTACATGGAGGCTATCATCAAGGAGACGCTGCGGTTCTACCCGCCCGTGCCGCTCAGCCAGCGAGAGGCCGCGTGCGACACGCACCTCGTGGACGGCACGTTCGTGCCCAAAGGTACGACTATTGGGATTTCGACGTACACGGCCGGGCGTCTGAAAAGCGTCTGGGGCGACGACGTCCACGAGTTCAAGCCCGAGCGGTTCATCGACGAAGCAGCAGACAAACCGATCTCGCACTCGGCGTTCAAGTTTGCCAGCTTCTCGGCCGGTCCACGCATCTGCATTGGCATGAACCTCGCGCTGCTGGAGCTCAAGCTCGTAGTCGCGACCATGTTCAGTCGGTACCGGCTCGAGATCGCGCCCAACGACGGCAGCTACCGGTTCTCGGCGAGCCTGCCGCTCAAGAACCCGTTGATGGCACGCATTCGACCGGCGAACCCAGCGGCCAAGTGATTGGCTTCAGCTTCATTATTTCCTGCTATATACAACAGTCGGTGAACGCTACAACCAAACTCACGCCCGAACCATAGAGTCGGCCGAGTCTCATGATACACTCCTGCAATCATGCCAACATTAGCTCCTTTTTATTGGCTGAGAATCAGTCTTTTATCTCTGTGCAGTATTTCCACCAATCACAACACTCTGAGTGGTTATCAATCGACGTCACCACCTACAGTTGAGATCAGCATGCGCATCAAGAAGGTGCGGGTCGCCTCGTACGCCCCGCCACTGACTGGGCTTGCGGCGCTTCCGCCGGCGCTTGTGGATGGCGTCATCGACTTTCTCATGGGCGGCGACTTTTACCGCGATGACAGTTATCGCCACGGGGCACGGCAGCTGACTCCGCTGCCGACGCTCGCTCAAGTGTCGAGTCAGTGGCGCGACGTGGTCGACGAGGCGGCGAGCACGCGGGTGCTGACGACGCTACGGTTTGGATACAGAGACGAAGCCATGCCAGCGACACGCACCGAGATGCTCGAGATGCGCCGCGTGCTGATCCTGCGACGAGCGTATCTCCAGCGACTCATCCTTCTGAATGTACCGGACTTTGGCAGCGAGAGTAGCGGGATCTGGCAAGCGGCGCTGAGCCACGCGCCGCGACTCCGGTCGCTGGATATGGACGAGTGGCAACTCGTACGCCCACCAAGTTGTGACATCCTTGACGTCACACGAGCGGCTGCACGTCAGTGTCCGTTGCTGCAAAAGCTCATGTTCCCGCCCACAATGTCACGCTCGAAGAGCCGCAAGGAACCGCGTGCAGGCAGGAACCACATGCGCGTGTTTGTGGAAGGTGTGCTGGAGTGCTTGCCGGTCTGGAGCAAGCATGGCGGTGGTCTGCATCACCTACGGCTGGCCATGCGCGACTACTACCACGGGCGGGCGTTCATGCCGACGTTCTTTGACGCGATCACGACGTACTGTCCGCAGATTGAACTCCTCGACGGCTTTGCGTCGACCGTCGAAACGGCCAACGTAATCACATGCCAAGAGCGCTGGTACCTGGATCTCGCGACGTGGGAGCGGTTCTGCGCAACTTGCAACCAGCTCACGCTCGTCGACTGGGTTACTCTGCCCTTTGCGACGCAATTCTTTGAGATTTTCGGACGGTATTCGAAACCCAAGCTCACAAGTCTCACGTTTTCAGTCTCCGCAATTTGGAAGTGGCATCGCTACTTGGCGACTGTGGACCCAACGACCAAGGCGACGCTCGAGGCCACGGGGTACGGCGTCGCCGCCGTCAACGCCCATGCCGTGCTGGCGGCGTGTCCGAACCTCAAGAAGGTCCGAGTGGAATGGTTTCTACGACCAGGACTGTTGAATATCCGCGATGTGGATCCCGAGATCTTTGGCGATGACTTTTTCGAGGCACTGGCGCGCCACTGCTCCAGCCTCACGAGGCTCCACCACGGGCCAGTGCCAACAGAGTCGTTGATCGGGTCGCGGCCATCGGTCTCGACGATCACGAACCGCTCGTTCCGCGCGCTCGCAACGCTCCCCGACCTCGCCTGGGTCGAGATGGTCAGCCCGAGCATTACAGGCGACGGGCTCTTTGAGCTCGTAATCAACCACGCTGCGAGAACGCGGCACGAAAGAGTGTACTTTTTTGTGCTTGGCGATGATACCGAGGACCGCGTGTCGCAGCTTCGCTTTTACGATGTCGTCAAGGGCTTTCTCGAGCGGCTGCTCACGTTCGACGGCGAGTTACCGTGCGCATCGCGGCCTGTCATGGTGCAGCTCCAAAACGCCAATGGGTCAGTGCTGGAAGAAGGTTACAGCGCGGCGTTTTTCAGCTCGGTGCTGCTGACCGTCGAGAAGCTCCAGCAAAAGTACCCAACGCTTCAGCTCAGCGGGCTTGTGCGAGACTACAATGAAGAGCATGGTGTGATCAAACGCATGATCGATTTTGCGGTGGCGACCGCGTCGGCGCAGTTGCCCGACTGGACCGAGGACAGTGAAGAAGTCGAAGCTGAGGACAATGAGATTGAGGGCGGCGTGCTTGTGAACCGCCAGTATTATGGGCGCGATTTGGATTACCCTGGCCGACCCGGCAGTCGGCATGACGACAACGAGTACGTTTCAGAGGAAGATATCGACGATGATTACGGCGAAGAGATTGTGCTAGATGACCCCCATTTCTCGGAGCTCAGTGATGATGGCGACGAGGTTTCCAGCGACGACGACGATGTTTCCAGTGACGACGAGGTGGACGAATCGGACAATGACGAAACGTGAATAGACACAAGCCAAGCTCTGGCCGTTATTGCTACGATAGTGCATGAGACTCCTACCTTCCAGACAGGAACCTGTCCGGAAACACTCGCTTCTCTGGATGCTGGATGGACGCCAGTCAGTTGGTGACGGCGTTCGCAGGTCGAATGTACGCCATGAGCGGATTCTTGAGGGACAAGCTCGCCGAGAATCCATAGCTGCCGTCGTTGGGCGCGATCTCGAGTCGGTAGCGACTGAGCATCGTGGCCAGGACAAGTTTGAGTTCGAGCAGCGCGAGGTTCATGCCAATACAGATGCGAGGGCCTGCCGAGAAGCTGGCGAACTTGAACGACGAGTGGAGCGTAGGCTTACCGGTTTGTGGATCGATAAATCGCTCGGGCTTGAAGTCGAGGACGTCGTCGCCCCAGACGCTCGGCAGGCGCCCCATCGCGTACGTGGCAAGCCCCACTTGACATCCTCTAGGGACAAAGGTGCCGTCCACAAGGTGCGTATCGCGCGTGGCTTGCCGTTGGCTAATGGGGGCCGGCGGGTATAATCTCAGCGACTCCTTGATCGTGGCCTCCATGTACGCTAGCGACTGGGCCTGATCCATACTCAGCGTCTTGATCTTACCCTCCATCAGGTGCGGCACTTTTTGCCACAGCTCGGCTCGCAGCTTCTGTTCGACCTCGGGGTGCTTGCTCACCATCAGCATCACCCACGACAGCGTCTCGGCGGTCGCATCGCGGCCAGCAACAACAAACATGACGGCAATATCGCATAGAAGCTCGGGCGTGATCCAGTCGGCCTCGCCATCTTGCATTGCGTGGATGAACAGCTCGACGATCGTGGTCGGCTCCGCGCGTGGGCCGAGTTGATTCAGATTCTGGTCCAGGCTTTTGCTGACCATCTCACTCACGATGCGGCGGATCTCTTGTGTGATTTCACGGTACCTACGCTCGCCACCAATGTTGAGGACCTTTTGCAGCTTCCAGAACCACCTGGGCGACTGGATACGCGTTAGAATCTGCCCAAACACTTTTTCCAACGCGTCGTTCAGCGGGTGGCCGTGCTCACTGCCGAGGAGATCCATCTCCAGCCCACAGCCCAGCTCAGCGATCGCCTGCAGCGTGAATTCGTGGATCAGTTTCGACAAGTTGATCTGTTCTTGTGACGCATTTGCTTGCTCAAGCTCGGCCAGCAGCGCCTCCGTATGCTTGTTGAACTTGGCCGTCGCGATCTCACGCAGCATGCGTGCCGAGAAGAACTTGGACGCGAGCTTGCGCTGGTGAAACCACGACGCGCCGTCCTGGAAGACAAACGAGCTGCCGAAGATGTCGTCAAAGATACCACGCGCGCTCTCGCCCTTACCAAAGATTTCGTTCTGGGTCTTGGTCACATCTTCAATGAGTTCAGGCGTTGCGACCGTGATGCTTTCGGGCCGCGACGGCACGCGGCGCACCCATGGCTGTCCATCCATCTCGACCGTCTTGTCGTACATCCAGTCGGCAAAGCGTGTGGCATTGCGTCTCAGCTCGGGCATATCGCCGAACAGGAAGTGGGTCTGCGGCAGTCTCTTGGCGAGCTTGATGTTGGTGAGACCGTGCTTGGCGGCGTAGCGCTCGTGCGGAGGCTTGGAGGCGAGCAGCTTGTACACGACCAGCGTCGCAGCCAGTGCTCCGATGGCGACGTGGAGTGGCGGCGCGTCCGAGAGGTTCAGCGACGGCACCATGACGGAGACCATGCTCTTTCTGCGAGTGCTTCGAGACAGAGATCAAGCTCCCTGACATGGCTACACTCGTCGTTTTCATTCAATCAAATGAACTTTATTTGTATATCGCCTATCATTGGTTGAAATTATGGAAATGATCGAGTTTCAACCAATGATGAGGCTAGTTGAAGAACCCCCTCGTCACATTGAAGTGGTTTGGAGCGTATACAGGAGTTACTTGTTTATGCGTACTCGCGACGCAAGAGGAGCTGTTGAGTTCTCATAGCCTCAAGTTGAGGCTCGACAAGCTAACCAGCTCCCTATCCCATCGGCTTCGTTCTAATCCTCACCATACTCATCGTCGTCGTCCTCGTCGTCAAACGCATCTGAGTCGTCTTCGTCGTGCTCCTCGTCGTCGACATCGTAATCATCTTGATAGTAGTCGTCCTCGGTATCGTCCACGCGATTCCAGAGCGAGTCGCTGACTTTGGTGTCGCCGTCTTCGATCCACGCCCGCGTCATCTGAGCGTCCGTATCAAAGACGAATGCGGTGATGCGTGAGAAACTCGTGCCATCGCAGTCGTGCGCAAACACGTTGAGCAGCGCGTCGGGTTGTTTTACTCTCACTTGCTCGACGAGCCGCTGGAAATTCGCGAGGTATGTCTTGCTCCATTCGAGCTCCACGGGACTCTTGCGAAGGTTCTTGATGAACATGGTCACTTTGTGCGTGGCGCAGGGAAGCGGTGCCTCCGCTGCGAGCAGCCTCTGTAGGAATGTCGTGACCGCGTCATAGAAGCGAGTATCCGTATTGTCATGATGCCAGTCTCCGAGGTACACGTGGAAATGACGAAACTTGCCAGTATTGGTGTACGCGTGGTGGACGGCGAGGTCAAAGATGCCGTCGCCCGTGACCTCTGCGTAGTCGACCTGGATGTACCACAACCTCGGAAGCTTGGCAATGGCGCGAAGCGAGCGATCTGTAAACGTTGTAATGTTGCTGCTGGCCATGTCATCGCGAACTGAAGCCAGCGTTAGCGATGCGAGATCTGGACACAGCTCAACCGCCGCCTCCCAGAACATGTCTCCGAAGATCTGTGGGTCCATCAAGCCCGTCGCGGGGGGCCAGCGAATGTTCAGCTCGATCAAGTTCGGACAGGCTTGAAGCGCGGCTAAGGCGTTCGTGGCCGTACCTGCGAACCCCGTCTCGACGAGCTGTCGCTGTAGCTCCGGCCCAACGTCTCTCATGAATCCATCCCACTTCCAGTTTAGCGCCGTCGTGAACGTCAAGGCCTTCATCCGGGGCTTCGCGTGCTGGCCGAAAATCTCGAAGAAGCGGGTTGTAAACGGCACACAGACCCAATCGAACTCGGTGAGGTTCTGGAGCGTCGAGCAAAATCGTGTCCAGAGATCCAGATCCATGAACCACTGTTCATAGCAAATGCGGGAATCCATCGCGAAGACCGCCGCGCGATATCCGTCAAACAGCTCGAGATTGGGACAGAAACGCAGCACGTGGTCGATGTACTTGCGCGTGGACTCTAGTCCCTGGAGTTCGTGCCGCATGCACACACAGAGCCGGTGCAGTCCCACGCGATCGGTATTCTTGTAGACTTGTTCCATGGTGTCATACATGGGCGCAGATAACTGGAGGCACAAGGCTTCGCGTGGCGCAAACCCACCGTAGTTGTGTTTATGTGCGGCCGAGACAACCAACGACTGGAGACTCTTGCACTGCAGCCCGACGGCGCGGACGATCGCCCCGAGCTCTCCATAGGTTGCGCCTATGAGACTGTCCAGCTTGACCTCTTGCAGCTGCGGTGAACAGCTCAGCAGCGCGGCCCATTGGTCCACAGGAATCGTGCCCCTCACAGGTAAACGCCGGACATCCAGTGTCAGCAGGAACTTGCGTTGCAGCGTGAGCTGGCGCCGCAACTCGACGAGGTCCTTGCGTTTGCTTCCACCCACGTTCGCAATGAGCTTTGTCAACGCGACGTTGCTCGCAGCGTCGAGAGCGAGACTGCGCCACTGCTTGGAGACACTGGCCAATTCCTGGAAGGGTTTCGAGATGCGCGCGTTGTCGAGGGTGAGCTGTGCCTGGTCGTACGCAGGTACAGCAGCCAGCAGAATCGACTGTGCAAGGTACGGTGGCAGGGATATGAGTCCTGATACAGGTGCTTGGGCAGCACGCCCACTCATGGTGCGCTTGACGCCGACCGACAGTGACGGAGACCGTGAGCTCGCGTCCATCGTGATTGTGTCGTTTCATGATTTGAGACCGCGACCTGTGGCGTATTTGTATCTTCAATAATAATATGACCAATCAAACTGAACGATTTCGATCCATCATATCGGATCTGACATAGATATGGAACCGCTCGGAGTTTGGTAATGAATCTTTCCTTTCGCTTTGACGCGGCGTGGACACACGACACATATTCGCCCGCGGTCGTAGTCGCTCGCTATTATTGAGATGTCGGGCCAGCAGAACGCCCTTCGCCAACCATGACGAGGCCCTCTGTGTTCCCAAAGTCGCATCACCGGTACCTCGTTTTGATTGGTGGAAAGCGGATTAATTTGGTTAAATTGGCACCAATCTGAGAGGATCCCAGTATCTGAGATTTACAAAGAGTCTCTTTGGCCATGGCCCGAACCCAACGCCGTCGCCAGCACCACGCTGAGAATGCCACCGCGCGCGTGAGCGCTGCCGTAGACGAAGTCTGGCAGCAACTTGCTGAGACGCTCGATGGACTGCTCCGCGTCGAGTTCCCTAGTCCGTTCACCAACCTGGAGCTGCTGTGTCCAAAAGATGGATGGCTTGTAATCGACCTCACCAGCATTCGAGCGAACGGCGCCAGTCTTCGCTTCCCACTGGCCCGCACACTGGACGCGCTCACTAAGCTCCTGGTCCTCGCCGAGATCGCGCGCCCATGGTCAAATCTCTATGAGTCGTTCTGGACGCGCGTGCTCACGTCCGAAATGTTGGCAGAGCGACGCGAGAAGCATGGTGGCGACCACACGCTGTGGGTCACCCAGTTTGTTCGATTTGCAAGAGCCAAGGGAACCCATGTCGCATTCGAATGGCGGGGGCGAAGCCTCGACTCGGACCACGTCGCCAGGCAGCTCAAGAAGTGGATGGCGACTGTGGTCGATGTGGCTATGGACAGGACTAGCAGCACTACTAGTCGTCGACACGTGCCAGTTCAAGTCGCGCTTCGCTTTGAAGAGTGCCAGCTCAGAGACAGGCGACTTCGTGCTCTGTATTCGCTGCTCACAGTACCCGACGCGGCGGCAGGCGACAAATCGCTCTTGTGTGACGCGTACGGATTGCGGGAGCTGTCACTACGTGGCACCATACTTCACGCCCATGCGCTCCAGGAGCTCGCACTGGTTCTGGAAGACCCATCGACGAGACGAATTGACGGTCTCACGTTGGATGGCTGCGCCCCTCGACAAGCCCAACAGACAGCGGCATACACGGCCTCGTTTCGTCGCGTGATCACAGCCATTCTCTCGAAGAGATCGGTCGATGATGCAGGAGTCTCGCTGTCGCTAGAGAACTGGTCGATTTACGGCGAGCCGTTTGTCGAAGTTCTCATGAACGCACTCATTCACGCGACGCGGCCACTTCGTGCACTCTCGCTCGCTTGTTGGTCCCTTCCTGACGACGAGGCGCTCGCTCGCTTCGGTCGCCTCTTGCTAACGACGCTGCCGACAGCGACCGACGAGTTTGACCTAGACGTCAGCTGCGTGCGAGGTCGGCGCCACCCCCCGGACCTTGGCGACGACGTTGAGGAAGCTGTTCACGACGCACGCACAGAGATGATCTCCGAGGCTTTGCCGCGCATCTCGCATGCGGTCGCAGCCGGCACCCCCGTTTCGTGTCGGTTTTTGTGCTGGGCAATTGTTGCCCAAGATCCAGCCATGAGCGTCGCACTGGATGTCGAGTTGTCGAGCAGTCACTACTACGAAGTCCGGCAGGTCACTCCCGAAGGGCAGTTCCAGATTGTTGTATCGACTGCGGCCAATGACGGTGAAGTGATGACAGGGTGGACCGACTGGTGGAGCCTCGCGAACGTTCGCATTGGCAAGGCGTACGTGCTGCGCTGTGCCAGCTCCGGGCTCATTGTTGACAGATGCCGGCGACCGAATGAGGACCACGAATCACGCCGATTGGTTCAGGTGCTAACTGCAGTGACGGGCGCCGAGCTCACTCGGCTGTCGATGCGTCACAATCCATGGAACGCCGAGCAGTACGTGTCGAGGTGTCCACAGCTAGAGGAGCTGAACGCCGAGGGCTGTCGCACAGGATACCCGTTTTGGACGTGGGACCCATCGATTAAAGCGACCGCTCAGTCACTGCAGGTGGTCAACGTCGCCTGCTGCGGCATCGATACTGCGACGCTCAAGATAATGCTCGCGTTTCCAATGCTGCGTTCCCTCTCTGTCGCGTACAATTCAGTCGACGTGGCTGGATTCGAGGCGGTGCGTGACCAGCTCGTCACCAGTTCCATACTCGAGATTGTCGACTTGAGCCACGTGGGATTCGACCTCTCGAGTCGTAGTCATCATTCTGTGCGCAAAAGCATTGAGAGGCTGGTGCTTTGTGAGCATGTCAGCACGGAGGCTCGCATGGCCCTTGTACACGTCTTGCACGTCCTCGAGCTGAGGGGCGGGTTCAAATCATGCTTTTCGCTGGATATCATCGAACTGATCCTATCGTTTACACATCGGCGCGCGAGGCGTATTGTCGAATGGTGACATGGCGGCGACAGGAGATCATGTGTGCGCGACGAGTTTTCTTTTTCCTCTTCAAATTCTCAATGAACTGCGTCGAAGATGCTTTTCTCATTCGAGGAAACTGCGTGTGCGAAAACACTCAGTGTATTAACAGACCCCCATGGCATGATGTGCACTCGGCCCAGGCACTTCAAAATCAGATATCATCGTCTTCGTCGACGTACGAGCGGTTCACAAAGACGTCGTCGATGGCCTCGTCCGTGGCGTCCATGTCGCCGCTGTCTTCTTCCCACTTTGGTAGCTCAGCCGTTTCAGTCGCAAACGCAAACTCGAGCACGCGCTTCATGACGCCGAATTCTTCGTCGTAGCCATGCACAAGCCCCCGCAACTGCAGGGAAGGGTGCAAAGCATGCGCCTGCTCCGCAAGCTGCAGAACGTGGTTGAAATACGCGGCACTCCAGCCGTCGTCGACCGTTGCTTCGTTGAGATTCACGAGATGGAACGACACGCGCCGCGTCGCACACGGCAGCGGCACGGTGTGGGCCACGAGCCGTTCAAGAAACCTCCCCACCACGTCGTAAAACCCATTCGCCATGGCCCCGTCCTCTTGAGTGCGGCCAAGGTGGAGCACGTACTGTCGTGCACGCCGCGCGCGTGTGGTGTGGTTCGCGACCAAGTCAAAGAGCCCGTCGCCCGTGATGTTGACCGCGCCGACATCGAGCCATTCGAGATCGGGGAGCGTCGCGAGTGCTCGTAGCGATCGGTCTGTGAACGTCTCGACGCTGCCGACGTCGTTCATCCCGACGGCCCAGTGTGTGACATACTTCAGCTTCTTGCAGAGGCCCACAGCTGCCTCGACAAAGCCATCGCCAAATACCTCGGGATCCACCGCCTGTGGGACCAGTGGCCGCATCAAAGACGCACCGCACTCCACGCGAAGCACCTCGAGATTGGGTGTCGCTTGAAGCACTCGCTCGGGGTTCACAGCAGTGACGCCGTACCCCGAGGCCTTGATCGTCGTCGCCGTTGCATTTCCAGTAGTTCGACGTCGCCAGGTACAGAAAGCGCAGCTTTGGCTTGGCGTTGGCGCCGAAGACCTCGAAGAACTGGGTCGCAAACGGCACGCAGCTCCAGTAAAACGCAGTGAGCTGACTGCACGTGCGACAGAACCGCTCCCACGTCACGAGATCAAGCTTCCAGAGCTCTTCGCCACCGGGACTCGCGCGTCGCTCAAACGCCACGCCATCGAGGTCAGAGATCTGCGGACAGTAGCGGACGACGTGGTCCAGGTACGTCGCGACGTCCTTGCCGCTCTTCATGATCTCTTGCATCGGGAAGCAGAGGCGGCGGAGGCCTCCAGTGTGCGAGAACCAGACCTTGATTTCACCGTACACAACCTTGGAAAGCGCACGTAGGTGGTGGTCTCGGGGCCGACGGGAGTCTCCAGTGTCCGCACTTGGCTGGCGCAATGAGTGGGGGATCGTGAGTGTCTGGAGCTGGTGGCAGTGGCGCACGGCGGCCTGCGTGATGTCCACAATGCTGTCACTCGGTCGACTCTCAAAGTGGATCGTGGCCAGCTCCAGCGACTTGAGCTTGGGCACGTGGCTCAGCGCGGCGCTCCACACGGCGCATCCAATGGTGCCGTAATCGGGCGAGTCGCCCACCACCAATCGCTGCAAGTGCGCGCGTCGCAGGATCACTTGGCGCCGAATCTCCAGCATCTCGCTGCGCGTGCGCTGCTGCATCCAAATGCAGCGATACTCGGACTTGATGTACAGCACCCGAAGCACGCGCGCGCTCGCGGCCTCGTCGGCGATCACGCGCCACTCGGAGGAAACGGGCGCCATGGCACGGAGCTCCTCGAATTTCTGATAATAATGACGATTCTTTGAGATCTTTGGTCAGCACGCTAAGCCCAAGATGAAGACGATGACGTTCACGACAGCGAGGAACTGGAAGTGGCATCGCTTTCTGGAAAACGTCGATCTGCAGCTTCAAGAACAATTGGCCGAGACGGGCTTTGCCGACACGGCCAAGAACGCCCACGCGGCACTGCGGGCCTGCCCCAACGTGGAGAGCCTGACCATCAAATGGTATCGGGAGCCTCAGCATGTCATTGCACCAGGAACGACCACGATGAACCCAGAGATCTTCGGGGATGAGTTCTGGGAAGCAGTGGTTGGTCTGTGTCCGAAGCTCACGAACGTGTGGGTGATGCCCGTCGATGAGAACGGGGGTGAAGCCAAACTTGCGACGTTCAGGGATCGGTCTCTTCGTGCCATGGCCAAGCTGCCGTGGCTGACCTTTCTCGCAGCAATGTGAATGTGACGGGCGACGGCATCTTCGATCTCGCTATCCACCACGCGGCAGCCATCATGAAGCATCGACAGTACCACATTTCGTTGCGCGACTGTGAGAAGGCCGAGATGGATACACGCTTCTATGACGCAGTCACGAGGTTCCTGCAGAGAATGCTGGCGACGGAGGCGCCGCTCCCCTGCAGGAAGCGCCGCGTGTCCATGTGTATCAAGAACCTTCGCGCGATTCCCGTGGACCTTGAGTGGAGCAAGACATACCTCACGGATCTCATCCTTCTCATTGACCAAGTCAAAGATAAACACCCGGACGCCGAGCTCAACGTCTTTGCGAGCGCATGCGACGGCACGAGCTTCAAGCAGATCAACGAATTTATCTTTGATACGCACGTTGAGCTCACGAAGTGGTGGATGGAATCCGGCGATGTCCGTGTCGCCAATTCGCTGTGGGATCGCACGGGCGAGGGCGAGTCCTCTGAAGACGAGTATGATGTGGACGACGACGACAATGACAGTCGTTTCGATTCCGATCCCGACATGTATGGCGGCGAAGACGACCGTGCGTTCCGGGGGAGAGACAGCGACGACGACGACGACGAGCAGGATCTGGACCTGTATGCCACGTGATGAGACCGAAGGGTTCCGAATAGACGCGATTTTGGTTTCTATCACTGATGGAAGCGGTACACATCGTCACACAAAGAAATAAGATTCACTCAGTCTCTCTCTCTCTCATCATCTTCTTCGTCGTCGCGGCTCGAAATGGTGGATATCAGATCTGATACGTCCATATACGAGTTTTGGAGTTTTGGATTTCGAATTAAGCACTACGAGTCTATCCCAAATCTGGTCCTAACAACCTACATATATATACTCACGGTGGTCTCCAGTCCGCTGCCTGGAGCAGCCATGGCTGGAGATCATGGAGACAGAGTGCCTGTAACTGCGTGAGTAGCCGTTGATGGGTAGGTGGGCCTTGGCCTGGCCAAAGGGTGGTGGTCGTGTAGCGTATCCTGCGGATACGGCTGTTACCAGGATCCAGCGCTGTTTCCAGCATCAAGATCGGGCTCTGGTCGAGGATGAGTTCGAGGACGACCTCACCCGACCAGAACATGAAGCCAATAGATAAGAATTAGGCCGGCTTCCCCTGGACTCCTCGTAGCGCAGGGACACTAGCACGAGGATGGCGAAGGCAGGCTAGAGGAAGAATATTCTAACATCCTCCACGAAGGACAAGAGTACAAGTTGGGGACTTGGGGGTTCCAGCTCCCATACGTGTTCTACGAGACACTACAAAGTATACTTTAGTCGCGAGTCTCGACGACGCACGACTCAGACATGACCGAAGAAGACAAGAAAGGACGCATGGGCGTGGCTCTCTTCACGCCGATCGCACCACCCAAGCTCACGTCGATTTCACGCGCCGAACTGGTCGAGTGGAAGAAGAAGCGCGATGACTACGAAGCACAAGTGGAGACGCGCTGTGCTGGGGACAAGGAGAAGATAGCCGAGGTGCGGGTCTCCGTCAAGAACTCGATGGACAGGCAGCTTCTCCAATCCTGCTGTGAGTATGAGTGGGACGTCGCTGAGGGCGACCTGACGGACGACAAGCTCAACGAGCATCTCGACGCCATCATCAACAGTGTGAAGAACGAGACGACCCGACGTGGACCACATCTTTGGGACACAACTGAGAATGGACTTAGAAGAGACCGACGTGAAGGCCCGCGTGGTGAAGTATTTTGGGCGGTTCGACCAACTCGTTTCCGACTACGGGATCGCCAGTCTATTTCAGGGAGACAAGGGGATGAAAGAAAAGTGCAAGGTGCTCAGAGACCATCTCAACCCGCCAGGGCTCAAAACGGCCGTCGAGCAAGCACTGCGGTTTGGAACAGACGACATGAAGAACAAGCCGAAAGAGCTCTACAAAGTGGTGAAGGACAAGGCTCTCGAGCAGGACAGACTCTATCAGCTCCGGAAGAAAGCAGATCGCCATCCACCCGTCGGCAAGGGCACCAACCAACAGCATCGTGGCAAGAGCCAACATCACGGTGGCCGTGACAAGGCTGGGAAGGTGACGTCCGATGGAAAGAAAAAAGGATTTAGGAAAGTGACGGTGGACACGAACCTGGAACAACCTGGGGCGACAATGGATGGAGAGGCAGCCACCAAAGGGAAAGCGACAGTGAGCTGTTTCAAGTGTGGTGGGCCCCATTATAAGAACGCATGCCCAGATCTGGACGAGGCCGAGAAGGAGCAAGAGCTCGAAAAGCAGAAGAGGAAGAAGGCCCAGAAGTGGGGAAAGGCCAAGCGAATGATGCCCGACAACGCTGAAGGGCCAATGGCGTGGCTCAATGGTGCAGTCAAGGTGCCGTACTGTGCGGACAGTGGCTCGGATTGGAATTTGGTGTCACGTCACCATGTGAAACAACTCCAAGCGGTGGACCCAAGCGTGACTGTGGTCAAGCTCGACGAGCCAGTCAAGGCTCGTGCAGTCGGGGGGGCAACTTGTCACGTCTGCTGAAGCCGTCTACCTGAGCATCACAATGGAGACGGCGGCAGGACCGGTCCGACTGCAAGAACTCAAGAAGTGTGTGATTCTCGGCAGCAACGAGGACGAACTAATCGTCGGCAGAGGTCTACTGAACGAACTAGGAATCGATGTGGATCGCCAGTTCGAAATGCTCGCGACCCAAGCGGTCGAAGATATTGACCCGCTCTACTCCGAAGACGAAATGAAAGTTGGTGAGCCCATCACCAACGATGTGATGACGGAAGCACTCGAGGCTATGCTGCTCCGAGCGCTCCAGAGGGGTTTGCCACACCAGAGCCGAGACCGTTTGAAGACGATGATCTATATGTACGATCTCTGGCGGCTCGTGCTCGGTGCAGACCCGGCGGCGAAAGTACCACCACTCAAGTTGAAGTTGAAGGATGGGGCGCAACCATACAAATGTCGCGCCCGGCGTTACAGTCCCGAGAAGTCGGAGTTTCTCGAGTTCTTCAACAAGGAACTAGTGCGACTTGGGTGGGTGTTTCCCAACAAGGCCAGTCGATGGGCTTGTCCAGCTGTGCCCGTGCGCAAGCCAAGATCAAACGAGTTTCGACAAGCCAATGATTACCGACCCGTCAACGGTATGACCGACTCGATCGTTGGTGTGATGCCGAACCTCCACGTGGTGCTCGAGCGATGTAGAGGCAAGAAGTAGCCGCGTAGTACTTCTTGCCTCTGCAACGTATCTCCTGTTCCTTGACGGCGGCTCCCGCAGGAATCCCGGACCTGGTGGTGCTGGAGCGGTCCTTGTCGCGGTAGACGTTGACGTCATACACCCTCACGTCGTTTGGAGCGCCAGCATGGCCTACGGTTTAGCACTAATGACAAACAACCAAGCCGTATATTGCGGCGCCATTACCGGCCTTCACGGAGGCGCTCAAACGCGGCTGGGCCGCAGTGACAGCGCCCTTGTTCCGCGCCAGCTCCAATAAGACCGCCAGAGAGCGCTACGCTCCGTCCGATCTACAGCGATGCGCGCAGACTCATCGACGCTGCCCGTGTGGTCACCTGGAACCACTATGGACGGCATCACAATCGCATGGCGGACTGCGCTGCCAATGTGGCGATGGACTCTCACGCCAGCGTGCAGACGGACCACCCTGTGGTTGCCCGTATGGGGCTCTCATCGACTGCCTGCTCCCGTCAGACATCCAAGAATGGCGCACGAGCAGGCTCTTGCATTCCATAGGAGAGTTGCAACGGACAAGCCCAGGATACAGAGATCGTTGTAATCGTATTTCAATAGTAGTAGCTTGCTCAGCGTGCTTGACACCTCGACAAGCGAATTGTACAACGCGGACAAACAGGAATCTGTAACTGCTTTGTTGTTTAATTATCAATATCCCTCGTACTCATCATCCGACAAGATAAGTCGACGCAAACGTCTGAAAGCTGAAGGCCACAACTGGGCCTATGTCTCTGAGATCGCAAGGTCACAGCGGGGCAAAGAAAACATTCGCCTGCTCCACTGGAATTACACATTTTTGAACCAAATGCGAGTTGTCGCTGCAAAAGAGACATACCAGGCCAATACCAACAGCGACGATACAGACGGACCGAACCCGTCCAAGACTGTGGCGTTGAAAGCAAATTGCGAAGTGAGTCTCATTACATTGCCTAAACATGCAGTCCTATAAGACCTGTTACACCCAAGGGGGGGTAATCCCCTTGGGTGCCGCCTTGGGCACACCTCCCTCGTGGTGCTCAAGACCTTGGTCAGGCGGATCTCCGTGGTGCTCGAGACCTCTTCATGGTGCTCGAGCCCTTGGTCGGGTGGGGTCGTCCACCAAACGGCACCTACCAAAGTCGTCCACCAAGAGTCGTCCATCAAATGGCGTCCATCAAAAGTCGTCCACCAATCCGGCCACGAGAGTCACCCAGTAATGTCTGCGACGCGCGCCGCGTTACGTGGGTGGCGCAGGTCTGACCCTTGTCGACCTGTGGTCGGCGCCACAGAGACACACGCACGGGGAGTCTTCATCGACAAGACGCACGATCTGTTCGTTGTGTACGAGCCACAAACATACCAGAATAAAGTATCGCCCTGGTTCGGCCACAGTTTGACCTAGTGCTACAAAGGCAAAATACACATCATCTACGGCAATCAAGGATCCAGTTCCGACTGCGAGAAAAGAGGGTTGAGAATTATTAGTATACATGTAGTCGACCGCAGGCTCATCAGTGCGAAATTCAGCGAAGAATATGTGGCGTTTGGCACGTTCATGACGTCAGGATGCTAATGGTGTGGGAGTGCGAGAAGTATTAGATCTAATAACAAAATCAAGTCTGCCACGAAACCTCAGTCCAACGGCGAACCGCTGCGAGCTCCCGCGAACTACAGAGCACTGCAAATTCTATATGTCTGGAACACAGGCTGAGGGCTGCTATTCTCCTTCTCCCCCCCTTCCTCGTGTCGCTAGAAATCTTGAGCCTGCCTGTGACCGGCAAGATTCGCCGTGAGCAGTGGGTGGCGGTACTGAGCTGTGCACCCCGGCTACAAGAGATCAAGTTGGACAAGGCTACGGGCGCGACCAATGCACAGCTTGGCGCAATCGTGCGCGTCGTCGGCTTGCAGTGCAAGATTCTCGAGGCGCTGGTCGTCTCGGCCGCCTTCAAGAACAACCAAAGCATGTTCGCCCTCGCCGAGTCGATGCGCCGCCAGTTGTCCGATCCCGTGTACTTTGCCATGGAGCGAGTCCACACGAATGCGAACGGCGCGGGGCTGCGGCGGCTCTGCGTGTGCATGCGGGCTGATCTTAAAGGACTCGAGTCCACGCGCAAGTACATCGACTACGTGCTTCGCTTCTGTCCGAACCTCGAGCGGTTTGATGGGTACCGCGCCGCCGTGAATGCAATCCGGCGTCACGCTTGCTATGAGCAGTGGTTCATGGATGTGGATCTTTGGACGCCTTCTGCTCAACGCTGCATAGGCTCGTTGAGTTCGATTGGATCTGCGTGCCGTTTGCGACGCGTTTCTTCGAGGTCTTTGGCCAGCATGCCAAGCCCAAGTTAAAGACTATGACGTTCTCGACGGCGAGCAATTGGAAGTGGAATCACTTCCTCGACGACGTCGGCCCGCAGGTTGAAGAAGAATTCCTCCAGACGGGCTTTGCCGGCACCGCTAAAAATGCGCACGCGGCACTGCGGGCGTGCCCCAACTTGGAAGCGTTAAAAGTCAGTTGGCATCGCGATCCCCCAACACTCGATGCACCAGTTATGACTACGATGAACCCCGAGGTCTTCGGGGATGCATTCTGGGAAACGGCTGCTGGCCTGTGTCCGCGGCTCATGAAGCTCTGGCTCCGGCCCGTTGATGAGAACAGCGTCGACGCCAACATCACAACGTTAACGGATAGGTCGCTGCGTGCCATTGCTAAGCTTCCTTGGTTGACGTTCGTCGAGTTCAACATGTGAATATGACAAGCGACGGAATCTTCGACCTCGTTGTCCACCACGCGGCAGCCAGTGTGACTCATCGCATATTCCACATTTCGCTGGGCGACCCTGAGAAGGATGAGATGGATACACGCTTCTATGACGCGTTTACGGGGTTCCTGCGCAAAATGCTAGCAACAGTCGCTTGCCTGTCTGACGCGCCCCGTGTCCATGCGCCTCAGGAACCTCCGCGCGAATCCCGTGGAGCAAGCCTGGAGCAAAACGTACCTCTCAGATTTATTGCTACTCATTCAGCAAGCCAAAGACAAGCATCCGGACGCCGAGCTCGACGTCTATGCGCGCGCATGCGACGGCACGAGCTTCACGCAAATCCGAGAGTGCGCATGGAGCGGTCCGTGAAGCTCGTTAGACAGTACGGACCGCGGAACGGCATGGCGCCGTTAATGAAAGAGGTGAGCTTGGGACAGTGAGCTGCCACGGCCTCGACAAGTACGTCACCAAAGACCTCTGGATTCACGTTGAGCGTGCCCATTTGCCACGTGTCCGTGTGGCAAACGGCACGCACCGCCATTCAAACACCTCGAGCTGCTCACAGCCACGGCAGAATCGGTCCCGCGCCGGCAGATCCACGTGCCAGAACCCTTCGCCTTCCACCGTTCCGTCCGAGGGTCGAATAAGAGGTGTGTAGCCGTTGAAAATCTGGATGCTCGGACAGTACTGCAGAATCGTATCGATGTACGTGGTCGCGTCTTCGTCCGTCTTCATGAGCTCGTGCATCGGCACGCGCGCAGGCGACGAAGTCCTCCATGCTGAGCCCACACCGCGATTCCATTGCACACTGTTTCCGAAAGCTCACGTATGCAGAGGTCGCGACGTGGCTCCTCGTCGTCTTCGATGGGGTCTGCCCGGCTCAGGCTCAAGTCGATCGGGAGCGTGAGTTTGACCAGCAGCGGTCAGCAGCGAGCCGCTGCTCGCGTAATATCTGTGAGGCTCTCTATCGGCCACCGTTGGTCGCGCATCCCCTCGAATTCCAACGACTTGAGATGGGGCGCGTGCGGCAGTCCACATGCCCACACCACTCGTGCCGTAGTCCGCCAGCTTGTCGACCACGAGCCGCTGCACGAAGCCGCGCCGTAGAATGAGTTGATGTCGAACCGCGAGCACGTGGCTGCGTCGATTGCACCTACGGCAACCGTCTTGCAATGCAGGGGACGTGTAGAGAGACTGCAGGATGCGCCTACTCGCGGCCTCGTCAGCTTGTACCAGTCCTTGGAGACCTGCGCCATTGTCTCGAGTATGTGGAGACTTAGACTGGTCCCATGGCCCACGGGACCGTCTGCACCGACCAGAAATGCGAGCACGATCTCCACCAGCGCTGACGGCAGTGACAAGAGCTGTGCGGCGCGCGCGCCGTCGCGCCGGGGCTTCTTCTCGACCGGCATCATGTTACCTCAGCACAGATTTGAAACGTACGTTGATTGGTTGTAATTTACTATTGCGCTATATCATTGGCCATAAGCACTTTCAGGTGCAAGCAGCTCATTCCCAGATAAGATCGACGAGCGGACCACAAATGGCTGAGCGTGCGGCCTCTGCTCCACTGCTGCTGAGCAACAAGAGCCCTGCCAGTCGGCCTGCAAACCAGGCGCCTGTCTCTGGGCTTGCGTTGCTGCCTCCGTTCATCGCGGAGTCGATTCTTCAGTCCGCCGTGCCGGTCTACGAGCAGAACAAACTCACAGTCGACAACGTTCGCTTCTCGAAATGTTTCCGTGATCTAGCCAGCGTCTCCAAGCTCTGGCGCACGCTGGCGTTCGACGCCGCGAGCAATGTCGCGCTCTGTACTCTGGTCATTAGCGTGAACACCATTACGCGCGGGACTCTGGTCGAGCTGCGGCGACAGCTCACGCTCCAGCGGACGTTTCTCGTGGCCCTCGACATTCAGCACATCCCCTCCCACGGAATGATTCGCGCAGACCAGTGGACGGCACTGCTGAGCTGCGTACCGCGACTCCAAGAAGTCAAACTGGACAGCCTAAAGAACGCGCCGCACGCGCAGCTCGGCGCCATCGTGGCGGCCGTCGGTGAGCAATGCAAGAACCTCCAGTCGCTGGTCGTATCGGCCCCTCACAGGAACAACCAGGACACGCTGGTGCCTCACGAGTCGATGCGAAGGCTGTTGTCCGAGCCCGTGTATTACGCCATGGAACAAGTGTACAAGAACACGCACCACGAAGGACTCCATCGGCTCTGCGTGTGCATGCGGTTTGATCTCCATGGACTCGAGTCCACGCGCAAGTATATCGACCACGTGATTCGCTTCTGTCCGAACCTCAAGCGGTTCGATGGGTACCGTGCGGCCGTGTACGCGATTGACGAGCGCGTGTGCTATGAGCAGTGGTTCATGGATATCGACTTATGGACCCGCTTCTGTTCCACGCTCCACAGACTCGTGGAGTTCGATTGGATCAGCGTGCCGTTTGCGACCCGCTTCTTCGAGATCTTTGGCGAGCATGTCAAGCCTAAGATGAAGGGCATGACCATTACGACAGCCTCGAACTGGAAGTGGAATCGCTTCCTGCAAGACGCCGATCCGCAGCTTCAAGAACAATTGACGGAGACGGGCTTTGCCGGCACGGCCAAGAACGCCCACGCGGCACTGCGGGCCTGTCCAAACCTGACGGAGCTGCGCGTGTGCTGGTACAAGCAGCCGATCGCACAGCCAACGCCACCACTTGCCGAGGTGACCACGATGGATCCGGAAATCTTTGGCGATGAGTTCTGGGAGGCTGCAGTTCGCTTCTGTCCGCTGCTAACGTCAGTTTCCATGCTGCCAGTGTGTCCGACGGATGTGAACCCCACGGTGCGCACATTCACGGATCGTTCGCTTCGAGCGATCGCGAGGCTTCAGTCACTCGCGTTCTTTGAGTCAGAATGCGTCAACGTCACGGGGGACGGTATCTTCCACCTCACGGTCCACCATGCGCCGTCGCTGGAGAAGGACCGACGCTTCCATTTCTCGCTGGGGGACGCGCAAAGCGACTCAACGGACGAACGCTTTTACGACGCGCTCCTAAGTTTCTTGCAGATCCTATTGGCAGCCGATACGCCGCTCCCATGCATGGAGTGCAGCGTCTCCATGTCGCTCGAGAACAAGCGCAAGAATCCGGTCGAAAGTGATGCGAGCAAAACGTACTTGGCGACTCTGCGGTCGCTCATCCCACAAATCAAGGAGAAGCATGGCGACGTCCAGCTCAACGTGTTTGCGAACGATTGCGACGGCACGAGCTTTACGCAGATCAGCAATTTTGTGTTTGATACACGCAAGGAACTCACACGGCTCTGGATCGAGCGCGACGACACGGTCGTGGCCGACTCGATCTGGAACCGCGTGGCGCACCACTGGGACGATGACGACGACGACGACTATTTCGACGACGACGATTTGTCTGACGGCTTGTGGGAGGGACATTCCGACATGGACTACGACGACTACTTCCAAGATGAAGACTTCCAAGATTCAGACTTCGCGGGCGACAGCGACAACGACAGCTGGTAATGATTTGTTCACACGTCGCATATATCCGCAATGCGTTAGGATTGGCTGAAATTCAATTCCAAACCATGTGATTGGATGATATATAACCATCTGCTCCCGCCAAAAAAATCGAAATCACTTTCGAATAGTTCATCGAGAAGAAAGCCCGCGATGGACTTGGCGCGCATCCTGTCGCCGCTGGACGATCCACTGGAAGACTACGTGGAAGTGAAACGAGCCCGCATAAGTCGCGCCCCGCTACCGTCTCTTCCACGTGCGATCTTGCTCAACATTTTCGCGTCTCTGGTCGGCAGGTTCACGCGCGAGGAGATTTTCGTCGCTGCCCAAGTGGATCTTCCGCAAGAAATTCGTGCCATTGCGTGTGTCTCGAAGGAATGGAATGCGATCGCGCATGAAGTCACGGCAACGATGGCACTTGGTTAGCTGCGCGTGTCCGTCCCGAAAGCGAGTCGACGCTACATCCTCGAGATGCGTCGCGTCCTGACGCTCCAGGGCAAGTACCTTGAGTCGCTCACCGTGGAGAAGGCGCCGCTCTTTAGCGTAGTCGGTGACGGTCACTGGAGCGCGTCCTTGAGTCTCGTACCTCGTCTTTAGCAGCTTCATTTGGGCTCAATCCGGGAGCACACACTGCCTCGCCTGTCCGAGATCCTCCGTGCTGCGGCGCGCCACTGCCCGGAACTCCAGAAGCTGATCCTCCCGCGGGCTCCACAACCATTCCCGGTGCACTTGCTGCCATCGCCGCGCTGTCTTAACGAGTTCGAAACGGCGTGCGAATGCTAGTAGTTGGCATGCACTTTTACATCCGAGATGTGGAGGCAGCGTGTGCTTATGTGAACAAGCTCATCGACTGGTGTCCCGGTATCGAACGAAGCCGAAGCCTCCACTGCAGCCTCTCGTTTGAAGAGATGTGCTCGGAAGAGCAGTGGCTGCTGGACACGCAGACGTGGGCGCGGTTCTCCAAGTCGCTCACCAAGCTGACCGAGTTTGAGTGGGCGTGCGTGCCGTTTGCGATTTCCTTCTTTGAGATCTTTGGCCAATTTCCAAAGCCTCATCTCAGGAGACTGGACTTCACACCGCTCACCAACTGGAAATGGCAGATAAACTTGCGCGGCGTCGACAGCGCGACCCGCGCCGCGTTAACCGACCGTGGGTACGCGGCGCGTGCGGTGAACGCCCACGCGGCGTTGCGCGCGTGTCCAAATCTCGAGGATCTCGAAGTGCGGTGGTCGTTTGCGATTGAGGCTGAGCGCGAAGAAGACAGCACCGTTCGGTCCCGCCAGGTCATGAACCCCGAGATCTTTGGCGACGATTTCTGCGAGGCGATCACCGCGTCGTGTCCACGACTCGGTGTCTTTACATTGCACGCACGCGAGGACGAGCACGAGTCGAACCGCGTGATCCGTTCGTTCACGGATAGGGGCATGCGGGCACTCGCCAAGCTGCCGTACCTCCACGACGTAATTGTTGAGACGCCCAACATCACGGATGCCGGCTTGTTCGCGCTCGTTGTGGGCCACAATTCAACCGAGACGAGCAGGCGGCGCGAGTACCACATTGGCGTTGGCGAGCAAAACGCCGAGTCCTACGACGAGACGTTCTACGAGATCTCTTTGTCGCGAGCGACCGTGAGCTGCCGTGTGAGGCCCACACCGTGTTTCTGCAGCTCACGAACAAGGCCGCGTCCACGGTCGAGTCTGAGTGGAGCCAGGACTATCTCGTCAAGATGCGACACTGCATCGCCACGATCAAGGAGTCGGCCCCCACGCCGCGATCTCGTTCACGACGTCGGGGTACGACAAGGGCGCACTCGCGCGCATGGAGGACTTTGCGTTCTCCATCGGTCCCGATCCACAACCAGCGTCGTCAGTGGAAGAAGAAGAGCAGATCGACGACGTCGTGTGGAGCCGCGTCGAGGAGTGCGAGCCGCCCCACAATGCGGCGATGCGGCGGTTCTTCGAGAGCGACGGGGGTGATTTGGAAGCGTATTACTTGGCGTTGGCCGACGAGGACACAGATTATTAAGCGGAGAAGGAAGAAGGGAGGGTGAAGAAGGCGGAGAAGTGCGTAAATAACTGGACGGTGCTTCCTGGACTAGACGAGCAGGCCGCAGTGCTTTTCAAACTCGTCGGCGTAGGCTTGGAGGTTGCGGTTGCGCTTCTTCAGTTGGCGATTATGGAGCTGGAGCCGTTCGTTTTCTGCTTGCAGCGCGCGCGTTTGACGGCGCAGTTGTTCTATTTGAGACGCCGGCTCGTGCTGCTGGATAGTACCAGTGTTGGAATCCACTGCTTCTGTCAAAACAGCACAATCACCACAGTCAGTTGCCGATCCATCCTCGTGTCCTTCCCTCCATCTCACCGAGTCCGTGGACTTGGTCGCTGCCCGATCCCGCTGTGCGCGCTCTCGCTGGCGGCGTGGCGTCCTGCGCTTCGGCGTGCGTATGGTAGTGTCGTCGCCTCACACTGAAATCGCGGCGCCTTCGCGCGGGCGAAGACGTGCCAGCGACGTGGCGGCGCTGGGTGGCGCCGTGGGCGACAAGCGGCGCCGTGCGCGCCAGCAACAGCGAGAGGATCGCGTCGCCCTCCACGACCTCGGCCGCTGCCGTGAGATCGCGGGACGAGGAAGACGTGGACGACATGCGGCTGGAGGTGCTTCAAGATGACGGACGGATCGAGAACGATTTTGAACTGGATACAAGATTTTTGGAAAATTATCCAGGTTCCCACCGTGTTTTGACATTTGGTAAGACTGTTGAAGCCAGCAATGCTCGTTGATTGGCTGATATTACTTGTTCTTCGCTATGATTCGATAAAATATCGATCGCCAACAGTAAATCTCCCAACCCAAATGACAGGCACCACGGAAGAACGCCATGGACCCGGCGCGGGTGCTGCTGCCGCTGCTGGACGCTGCTGAGCGGACCGCAAGCCGCACGCCTCTTCCTCCGTTGATCACGCGCGACATTTTCGCGTCGCTCGTCCGCGAGTTCGCGCGCGCTGACATGTTTGTCGCCCCACAAGTGCATCTCCCTCGCGATCTCCAGTCCCTCACCTTCGTCAACAGGGCCTGGAACGCGCTCGCGCGTGACGTGGTAGCTGAAATCACGCTGAGACAGTTGCGCGTGTCCCCCAACTGGGCCTGCCGAAGCCAATTCCTCGAGATGCGTCGGATGGCCACGCTTCAGCGCTAGTACCTCCAGACGCTTCTCATCAACAATGCGCCGTTCTGTGGTCCGCTTGGCGACGGGCACCGGGAGGCGGCCTTCTGCTTGGCGCGTTGCCTGAAGTCAATCGACGTGGCACACTTCCGCGGTCACCTAATTACTCGGCTGTCGGAGATTGTGGGCGCCAGTGTTCTGAGGTCGGCACCGTCATTCTCGCTCCAGCATCCAAACCCCTCATGTGGCCCACGCAGCAACTTCTGGACGAGTTCCAGCAGGTGCTCTACGGTGCTTTACGTGCGTGGTCCAAGGATGTGAGTACGCCCACGTGTGCGACAGCTAGAGGCCGACATGCACTACCACATGACGGACGCCACTTCGACGTGTGCGTACGTGAACGAGCTGATCAAGTGGTGCCCCTCTATTGAACGCATCAGCGGCTACAAGTGCACGTTGTCCTCCTACGAGACTATGGCCTCGGAAGAGCAGCGCTCTCCCCACGTGGGCACAGTTATGTGGGTCCCTCACAGCGCTCCCGCGCTTTAAATGGGCCTGTTGTGCCGTTTGCGACTCCATTCTTCGAGGTTTCCAAAGCCGCGTCTCAAGAAACTTGACTTGACGCCACTCGTCAATTGGAGGTGAGGTTCGTACCTGCGCGGCGTCGACAGTGCCACGTGCAGCGTTGATCGAAGGTGGGTACGCCGCGACGGCCGTTAACGTCCACGCCGTTTTGCGGGCGTGCCCTAACCTGGAAGAACTCGACGTGCGTTGGCCCGGCGCCACCAGAGATGCGGACGGTGCGGAAGCTTCCCAGAGGATCATGAACCCCGAGATCTTCGGAAATGATTTTTGTGCGGCGCTCGCGAAGTATTGCCCGCGACTCGGAGTCTTGTCGCTTCGGGCCATGATGGGGGCCAACAACCCGTCCCACCGCGTAATCCATTCCTTGCCATGCGGTTGCTTGCGACTTTGCCGCTTCTGTACAACGTCGACATTGACGGGCCCAACATCTCGGGGGCGGGATTGGTGTCACTCGTCGTGGGTCACGACGGCACCAAGCCCAGTGCGCGGCGTCGCTACAACTCTGGCGTGGGCGAGTCTGTTGGCGCCATGCTGGGAGCCAGCACGTTCTATGACATGGTTCACGAGTCCCTGCAATTGCTGGTCGAATGAGAAGGCGCGTGGCCGTGCGAGCACCGCGATGCGACGCTCACTCTCACGAACAAGACGGCGACAGCTCGGAGTGGAGCCAAGGTTTTCTCAAGGCAAGTAGAAACATGGTGCACCTCACCATCCGTCCGCGCTGGCCTCCACGTACAAGCAGAGCACGGGTACGCGCGTTGAGAGCTTTACGTTTTCGGTCGGTCCGAACCCCGAGAGCATGCTCACGAATGACGAAGAGGATCAGATTGATGATATTGTGTACAACCGCCCTCCCGAGCGGTTCGACCTTCCCGACGACGACAACGAACCGAGATAGACAACGATTCCTCGTGGTCTATAATAACTTAGTAGGCATTCGAGATGAGATGCTCACGGGCCGAGATGGTGCCTGACCTTCATTAAACCACGCCAATATCGGATTAAATCGATTAGGTGTGCGGCATAGAACCCATTCATGATGGATCGCATGAGCTACGTTTTACACGAGCATCCCGCAGAGCTTTTCGTGCTCGGTGAGTCGACGTTCCAGCGCCGTGTTGGTTTCCTGAAGTGCGCGGTTGTGGTGCTCGAGCCGATCCATTCAGACTCGCATCAGCATGGTTGTGTCGGGGTTGTTCTGCTCGCCATTCGCTCGTGGCTCGGCGTCTGCGTCCTCCACCGCAGTGAGGCCGACGCTTCCTCGTGTCCCATGCTCGTCGTTTGCCCTAGCGGTATGTCGGCGTTGACGAAGCCGTCGCATATCAGACGGCGGGCTAGTCTGGGTGAAGCGTCTCTTCTTCGTGTACGAGTCGGTGTGCTCCCTGCCTCTCACTGATTGAAATTTGTCGTCCCAGGCCGAGAATCCGAACTGCCTCGGGATACATCGTCTCTTGATGTTCTGGGACGATGCAATGTGACTCGCCTTGTCTTATCGGCTTTCGCAGTTTATTGAGAAAAGACTACCCTGTCAAGTTCAATGTTCTAGACATTGAACATGAGATCTCAGTCCCGGAAGATGGACAGCGGGTGAGCTTCAGTGTTGAACACGTGTGTGTCGAGTCGGACGTGGCGGTTGTCGACGTCAAACAGCAGGTAGAGATACTTGAGCGTCTCGGCCGGGAAGAACGTCTCCATTTTGTTCTCAAGCAAGCGCGCTGTCTGTATCGCGCGCTCCGACGGATCCTTTGACCACCCGATTTCTTCCTGTACGTTAGCGTACTGCGCGTACCCATAGTGCGTGCGGCAGTTGCGATTGATCGCCGAGAAGATTTGCCAGCCCCACTCTTGGTAGATCGAATCGCCCGTGAGCTGGTGCATCACGTACAGGCTCTCGACCACTTCGGGGCGAAGCTTGTAGCCGGCACTGTACCCTGAGAACGGTGGGGCCTGAAGCAAGGGACCTTGCACGTACTCGGGTGAGAGCCCCGACGGCTGCTGGAGGTACAGATCTTTGTAGCAGGTCTCCATGAGTTGCTTGGCGATCTTCAAGTGGCGTTCGCTGTGCAGTGGATCTTCTGCACGTAAGCGATGGGCGCCAAGCGCGAGCAAACCTGGCACAAAGCACGCTAAGTGCGAGAGCCGAGCGACGGGCGTTTTGGTCACGAGGTCAAATTCTCCGATATAGGTGTGGCCCATTGCCGACTGCTTGAGCAGCAGCTTCTCCATGCCGTCGATTGCTGCGAGGTACATTTGCTTGGAGAGCGCGTCAGCCGGCTGGCCCTGGAGGAGCCACACCTTGAGTAGATACTCGTAGAACGAGTCGCCGCCACCGCCCATCGTGACTGTGAGTGAGCTCGCTTTGAAAGCCGAGTCGACTTGAAAAATGTCGTTGGCGAAGAGACCGTCCACTTGAATCTCACGCTGACTGAGTAGATACGGGTAGAGATTTTTGGCGAGATTCGCATACTTTGGGTTGCCCGAGGCTCGGGACAAGTACTCGAACTCGAGCTGGTACGAGCCGGACTCGGCGAGTCCGCCGGGTCTGGTCGCGGTTTGAGAAGTCGTGTCCAGGTAGTAGAAGGCACGGCCTGTCGTTGTGTTGATGGCCGGTAGCAGGCGGTCGGCGAGCTCCACAGCCTTGGCAAGGAAGACGCGGTCGCCCGACAGATCGTACGCGCTGACCAGGCCACCAAGCGAACGGATAATGGTCTCAAATACCGAAACTATGCCCATGCTCTCGAATGAGAGCTCTTTGCGGACCCACTGCCTGGCCTGCTCGAATTCGTCGTGGAGATCCATGATCCACAGCGTGTCCATCGAGTCGAGAAGCATGCAGCCGACGCCACCCCACGCGTTGACTGGCTCGCCGTCCAGCGGCGTCATCTCGTCCGCGCCAAACGCACGAGTGTGGTAGTTAGACCACACGAACTTCATGGCATTTTTGACGGCGTCCTTGCGCATGATTGTCTCGTCGCTCTCCAAGCGCAGACCGCGAAGAGGCGTGGAGAAGTGATGCGTGCCCTGGAGAGAGGTGCTCAGGGAGAGGGCGGCTGACAGCACGACGACCACGACGACCAACGCCAAGGGCTTGGAGGCCAGTCGAACGGGAGGCTCGGGCGCTTGCATTGGAAATGTGAAGAGCTCGAGTGGGAGGTGTGCTGTGAACGTGAATCAGCAGTTATGTGAAGTGAACAAGAAAAGAAACCAACTGGAAGAAAACAATCGAAAACGACTCTTACAGGTTGAAGTGGCCCTTCGTGACAATAGACAAGATCGAATAATTGGGTTGATCAAAATAATTCGATTACGTTTTCAAGTTGACCAAGAAGGGGATGGTCCTCTCCAAGCAAATTAAAACACACACATACTCACGCAGACCTATCAACTTACTGGGACAGACCGCTCCAGTACGTGTCGAGGCCGTTGCCGAAGGCGAGGAAGGCCTTGTACATGTTGTTGCCTGCCGTGCGGATAGTCGACTCGGACGCGATGAAGCTCGTGCCAGCCATCTCGATTGTAAACACGGGCTTGTTGAGCTCCTGGAAGACGGCGTCATCAAAGCAGCCGTAGGCCACGTAGAGCTGAGCGCTGGTCTGGCTCTCGTACGAGCTGCCGGCGGCCTTGGCCATGGCGTCGCCAAGAACCTTGAGCTTGGGGCCGTACGGGGCCGGCGGTGTGCCCCGCTTGTTGCCGTACGCACGCATGATCAAGCCCGCGTACGAGTGCATGTCGATAGCGCCCCACGGGTTGAGGCTCTTGATGAAAGCCCACGAGCCCGCCGTCTCGGGTTCACTGAGCGGGCCCGAGCCAGGGTACGAGTCGGTCGATGGACCGTCGCGGCCCTTGCCCCACATGTCGTTGGGCGGGTAATTGCGGTTGAGGTCCACGCCGAAGGTCGAGCCCGAGATCTTCTTGCGGTTCTTGCGCCACATGCGGTCCGAGCTCCACGAGTACTGGTACCCGTCGACGTTCAGAATGGGCACAAAGACCCAGTCGTACTTCTGGAAGAGCGCCGTGACCGCCGAGTCGCCCGAGCGAAGACCGTCGAGCAGGCCCGCCATGACGTAGAACGTCGACGAACCGGCGATCCACTCACGAGCGTGGATCAGGCCCTGCGTGTAAATGGGCTTGCGGCCCGAGCCCGTCGAGATCTTGTACCCGGGCACCGTGCGGCCCTCCACGGTCGTCGTGACCTTGGCAATCTTGGAGAAGATCGTCGGGTTGTCGACGACGAGCTGGTCAAAGAAGGCGAAGACTTCGCTCGACTGGCGAAAGCAGTCGAAGAACGCGTTGGCCGTGTACTTGCCCGTGATGGTCGCGAGTTCCTCCAAGTGGCGGCGCGTCTTGCTGGCACACGTCGCACGCGCCACGGCACGCTCAGCGAGCAGCTCCTGCGTGTTGACCGGGTCGCGCTGGATCAGCGTCTCGTTGCCAAAGACCATGCGTTGATTGGGCGTCGTCTGCGACCGGAAAAAGGCAATCTCGCTCTCGGTCGCGTACACGTCGGCCGTGACCTTGTCGTCCGCGCCGATGACGCCCTTGATGCTCCAGATGTCGAGCTCGCCGTGGAACTTGGCCACCGTCGTGTCAAAGACGGTCTTGGGTGCCGTCACGTGGTAGAGCTGCTTCGGGTCGGCCGAGACCGTGACGCCCAGCAGCGCGATGGCCGCGAGCGCGAGCGAGGTGAAGGTCTTCATGACTTGGCTTGCGAGGGGAAGAAGATGTGGACGAGAGACCGCGAGATCGAAAGTGAGAGAGACTGAGGGAGTGAGCTGCTCGTTCGGGGAGAAGAGAGGAAAGACTCATGGTAAGAATGTGTCAGGTAAGCAGGAGTGGCTCACTCCCCGCAAGCCTCTTGGCAAGAGCAGCGACGCTGCATACTGAACCCAAGTACTTTGAGAAAGAGAAGATCCGCAGTCCTGGCTCACGTACGCTGTGGCCCGGCACTGTACAGTAAAGTCTCCGAGTCACTGACCGTGGATCAATCAGTCAGACTGATTGATCCAGTCAGACTGACACATTGACAGTCAGTCTCTTCTTGACCCACATTCGCGTCAACTTTGCTGGCTGAGAGCATCTGAGAACGGATGAACACAGGTCTCATCTGGTTTGCACTCGAAAGGACATGGTCTGTAAATGGGTGGGTGGGTTTTCGAAGTAGTTCCAGGTGGTCCGGTACCCCGGCTCGGGTAACGATATCTACCAGTGCTTGTAAATGAAACGGGTCATGGACCATGAGTTATGGGTATGACACTGGCAACAACCCGTTTTGCGTGCATTGAGAGTCAAGTATCCACTTCTGATTTTGATGGATCCTTTGCCCAGCTGGTCATCTGAGAACACACTGGATCGATGGAAGTGTCAAACACTACAGAAAAGTTGACCAATAGAAAGGCTGGTTGACATCAAAATAAGGAGGTACACAAGCACTCACAGTGTGATGCTTCCATAATAAGAAGTGTATCAATATCACACTGTACAGGCATAGAATTTGTGAAGTATAACAATTGGGGACCAAAGCATTTGGGCGAGAAATCGTTCGAGATGTTTGTTTGGGCAATCATTGCCCAAACAAACATCTTGAACGATTTCTCGCCCAAATGCTTTGGTCCGCCATTACTGTAGAACAGAGCACAGGGTCCTACTACTGCACCGTACTCCAGTACGTTATCCCGTCAATACTGTACTCTATAATTTAGATACAGTACCGATATGCAGAGAGATGGATATTCCGCGCAACCAGCGTCAGGCATCACACGATCCGTGGAGAACTCGAGGTCACTCACTGGCCTGACTCAGTTTGCTGCGTACGTATTAGTACGTAAGCCACCAACCAACACGTCATGAAACTGTGGAGTGCCGAGGAGTTGAGCAGCT
>JAADWA010000285.1:0-34158 GCA_023335935.1 Pythium phragmiticola | reverse complement strand
CGAACCAGGGACTCGGATTCGCCACGGCGCAGCGGCTCGCGCTTCGTGGCGCACATGTCGTGCTGGCGTGTCGCAATGAAGCACGCGGCCGCGAGGCAATCACGGCGATCCGTGAGGCGCTTGCGGCGATGGACGATCCAGTGCACGAGGGCGGCGAGGTCGAGCTCATGCTCGTGGACATGGGCGAGATGGCCAGCGTCAAGCGCTTTGCGGACGCGCTTCGGGCGAAATTCGACCGTGTCGACGTGCTCGTGAACAATGCCGGCGTCGGCGCCATGCTGCCGCAAGAATGGTGCACAGACGGCTACAGTGTTCAGTTCGGCGTCAACTATCTGGGCCACTTTTACCTCACGATGCTCGTCATGGATCTGCTACGTGCCTCGCCGGAAGCACGTGTCGTGAGCGTCAGCAGCGTTGGGCATCGCCAAGACATGACGCGAGTCCTGCCTTTTGCAGATGCTGGCCTCGACTTTGAGACGCTTGCGTACGGCACGGGCGACACTCGTTATTCACGGTACGAGAAGTCGAAACTCTGTAATCTGCTGTTTGCACTCGAACTGGACCGTCGGCTGAAAGCCGCGGGGATCCGCAATGTGCGATCGGTCGCGAGCCACCCGGGCGTATGCTGCACAAACATCATTAACCCCGAGAATGAAGGCGTCTTCCAGTCGTGGATCAACGGACTCCTGCGGCTATACTACCACGTGTATTCCCATACGCCCGAGCTGGGAGCGCTGTCCATTCTCTACGCGGCGACCATGCCCGACGTCAAGGGCGGCCAGTACTACGGACCGGATGGGCCCAGTAACTGGTACGGATACCCGGCACTCGAAGAGCCGCACGCCTCAGCGCGTAGTGAGACGCTCGCCCAGCAGCTCTGGGAACTAAGCGAAAAGCTCACCAAGACACGCTTCAAGGTGACCTAGAATAAAGCTCGTTTGAACTAATATAGGGCAGAGAGTTGATTAGCCCAAGTCTCGTGTGACTAAACTAAACATGTTTAGTCACGAACTGTATTGGGCGAATCAAAAATGAAGAGCTCAGATAAACATTTTAGGCCATCATGCCATCTTCCGAAGGTGTCTTCTCATCGGCCAGCCGCCACTCGTCCCTCATTCCGCCTCTTGCCACGAGCGTCTCCTTCCACTAAACCATGACGCTCGCTATCACCAACGGCGGCCGCTGGGACGCGTCGCGCATGCCGTCGATGGAAGGCAAGGTCGTGCTGATCACAGGCGCGAACGCCGGCATCGGCTTTGAAACGACCAAGGCCTTGGCGTCCAAGGGCGCCCATGTCATCCTCGGCTGCCGCAGCGAGGAGCGCGGCCGCGCAGCCGAACACGCCGTGCGCGAGGCGACGGGCAGTGCGCTTGTCGACTTTATGCAGCTCGACGTTGGCAGCCTCGCGAGCATCAAGGCGTTTGCCGAATCGTTCCACGCACGGTTCGATCACTTGGATCTTCTCATCAACAATGCCGGCGTCGCGCACCCGATCGAGGCCACGACGATCGACGGATTCGAAGCGCACTTTGGCGTCAACCATCTCGGCCATTTCTATTTGGTGTCATTACTGTTCGATCTGCTCAAGCAAGCGCCGGGGGACGCGCGCGTGGTCACAGTGGGCAGTACGAACCACCGCTACGTGGATGAAGCCACCGATTTCCGCAGTATCGGCATGAGCAAGTCGGGCAAGTCGGGTAAGATGAACATGGACGATTACAGTGTCTCCAAGCTCTGCAACCTGCTCTTCACGTACGAGCTGGACCGCCGGCTCAAGCGCGCTGCCGAGAGCAACCCAGCGATGGCCAATATCAAGGCCGTCGCGGCCCACCCGGGGATCACTATGACCAATATCATTGCCGACTCGGTCAAGGCCAACCGCCTGCCCGCGTGGATGCAGCGCGTGTTCACGAAGACGGTCGCGTGGCTGCCCATCTTTCAGACTCCCGCGGTCGGCTCGCTGACGTCGCTGTACGCGGCGAGCGTGCCCAGTGTCGCCAGTGGCGACTACATCGGTCCGGACGGATGGCACTCGTTCTGGGGGTACCCCAAGCTCGACGAGTCGTCGCCGCTGAGCCACTCGAAGGACGCGGCTGCGGCGCTGTGGGCGCGCAGCGAAGAGCTGCTCCAGATAAAGTTCGATGTGCTGTAGGGAGAGAAGCGGTAACGTTGACTGTGTGAGGTGCAAAGTACTTGACTTGTCGGATTGCTATGCCGGGTCTGCGATGATTGTCAAGGCACGGAAGGACCATTGGGGGAACCCAACCCATTGACGGCATCGGACACTCGGCTGTCACCCTGTTTTTCTACCAGACACTCCAAAATTCGTGACGCAATCCGGAACACTTCACCGGAGAACGTCCGTTTCATGGCGACCGCGGAAGACTGGCACGTCCGGGGAATACCTTTGTACGCAGGCAAGATCCTTGCAAGAGAATCGGCATGCACATGTCGCCTGATGATCGCCATGGGGCCCACTGAGGCGTGGGCTTGGCACTGGCGACAAGACGGGGTACGTGCTCCTGACGTGTCGCATTCTGGCCGCTGTTCGCATTTGCAGGGCTGACTCGTCCGTCTGATGGGGACGGCGCGGATCCTCCACTCGACCGAGACGCCGACGCTGTCCAGTTTTACACTGTTAACAAAGCCGCGCGTGTGACGGACCAGGCCGCTAGGGCGCGCGATGGGACCACCCTTACGAGAGCAATCTCGACCGCAAGCAGCTCATGCAAGAAGAAGCTCTGTTGCTGGTTGACGTTGAGCCAGTGGAGTGATACCTCCTGCACCCAAATTCTCAGCTTTTACGGTAATTATGTGTGGTCCACACTCTGGCCCAGGATTTTTTGAAACAGGTTTTTATGCAGAAAATTGTAGATTCTTCTCCATTTTGCGAGCGCGTCCGCAGCGGAGAAGCACCCGCCCAGCTAGAGCAGACACGAATAGAGCTTCCGAAACGCCTAAAGCCCATACTCATCGCGTGCCTGGGGAACATTGTCGTCCGGAGCATTTCGTACTTACCATTGTATCTACTGTACTTTCCAAAATCCTTGCGGGAATCTTGGTAAATTGGACCGTTTATGTACCAGTGTTAGAGGGAAACAAAATCTTGGTCTGTGTCCTCGAAGAGCTCCACACTATGGACCTCGTCGAGGGCACAGACCTGGATTTGGTGGAGTCCACACGCAGTCCTGCATTGCAGTCGACATACGGCACTCTATCTCTACGTATCCCCCAAGAACCGCAATGGCGTCTTCGTCATCGGCGCTGGCCAACGCGCAATGGGACGTGTCGCAGATCCCGTCGATGCTCGACAAAGTCGCGGTCGTCACGGGCGCCAACGTGGGCATTGGCTTCCATACGGCCCTGGAGCTCGCGCGCAACGACGCAACGGTCGTGCTCGCGTGTCGAAGCGCGAACCGCGCCGAGGCCGCCATCGCTGCGATCAAGAAGGAAGTTCCGCGTGCGCTGCTCGTCTTCCTGGAGCTCGATCTCAGCTCGCTCGAGAGCGTGCACAGCTTTGCCGAGGCCTTCAAGCAGCAGTTTGACCGGCTCGATTTGCTTGTCAACAATGCCGGCATGATGTATCCATCGCAGTCCCACACACAGGCCGGCATGGAGACGCAGTTTGCCGTGAACCACTTGGGCCATTTCTACTTGACCCACTTGCTCTTTGATGTGCTGTGTGCGACCGCCGGCGGCGCGCGCGTCGTCAACGTGAGCTCCTTCGGCCACCGACTCGCGCCAGCGCCCGACTTTGACACGATCGCAACCTCGACGCGCGGCAAGTGGCTCTATTTCCAAGAGTACAACATCTCCAAGCTCTGCAACTTGCTCTTCACGTACGAACTCGACCGTCGTCTGCGCAACGAAAAGCTCGTGGGCAAAGTGCTCTCGGTCGCGGCCCACCCGGGCGTCTCGGCGACCAACCTCATACCGACCGCCGTGCTCCGCTTCCTGCCCGGGTTCTTACACGCACCCATTAGCAGCCTGATGAACGTCATGCCGTATGCGCAGTCGGCGTCTCAGGGTGCTGTACCCATTCTCTATGCTGCGACCGCGCGGTCCGTGCAAAGCGGCGCGTACTTCGGCCCCTGCGGCTTCAAGAACTTGTGGGGTCGTGCGCCCGTCAAGGAAACGTCGTCTACGCTCAGCTACTCGGAGGAGCTCGCGACGCAGCTCTGGTGGGTCAGCGAAGATCTCGCCAAGTGCAAGTTTGCGGTCGAGGCAAACAAGTAGTGTAGTACTACTGGCACCTCGAAACTAATCTCGTCGAAAGTAATATCGACATTTTCGACAGGTATCTGATTCTGATCCGTGTGTCTAGGTTACATCCGTTACATTTTTTGTAGGGTCCGCGAGGTTCTTCAAAGTGTAACCGCTTACCACCGGATCTGCTCGACCTCTCGTCCATTTGTCGAAAAGCTACGAGACCAACCACGACCACGACATGACGGGCGCCATCAAGAAGAACGCGCTGTCAGCGCTGAGCAGCCGCAAGACGGACGGCACGGGCCTTCGTGTCGCCATCGTCCACGCCAAGTGGAACATTGAGATCGTCGGCGCGCTCGTCAACGGCTGCAAGCAGGAGCTGCGCAAGCACGGCGTCGCCGAGAGCGACATTATCGTGCTCGAAGTCTCGGGCGCGTACGAGCTTCCGTATGCCGCGAGCCGCGTGATCGCGTCCCAAAAGATCGACGCTGTTGTGTGTATCGGCTGCCTCATCAAGGGCGGCACCATGCACTTTGAGTACATTTGCGAGGCCGTGACCCAGGGCATCATGCGCGTGCAGCTCGACTCGGGCGTCCCGGTGCTCTTTGGCGTGCTCACGGTGCTCAACGAGGAGCAGGCCAAGGAGCGCGCTGGACTCACTAAGGACGGCCACAACCACGGCGTCGAGTGGGCGCAGACCGCGATCGAGATGGGCCGTCTCCGCGAGACCACGAGCAAGGGCGGCTGCCCCATGCGCGCGCCCGAGAAGAAGCCGTACCACGACCTCCACTCGTGCCCGTTCTTCACGGCCTCGGCCTGGCTCCACATTGGCGTGATCGCGGCCGTTGGGTTTGCCGCGTCGGCCATCATTAAGAAGCTCAACTAGGTTCCTCTAGAGAGAGAGAGAGAGAGAGAGAGAGAGAAAGAGAGTGCTTCTTAGTGGACTCCACCATGCATGACACTACACAGGGAGAAGAAAACCGAATCCGAACTCTAGAAACCGATACGAACGTTCTTGATAGGTGCCGCCACGCGTGTGCCACTGCCGGTGCTGCCCGTGCTGCGCTGCGAGCCGTTGCTACTGGAGCTCTTGACTGATCGATCACTAATCCAGTTGTACAGGCACCCCAGTCAGTCTCCAGGCTCACCCAAAAACCAAAGCTCCTCTCTCTCTCTCTCTCGTACCTTTTGTCGCTGCGAGCCGACATGGGGCGTGGCAGCCCATAGTCGGCGGCCTGGCTCGTGCGCGCAGCGGCGATGCGGCCCGGCGGCATGGCCGGAATGTGGAGCCCGCTCTCTTTGACGGCGACGCTCAGGGTATCACTGATCTCGGGGAACTCATTCGCGAGCTGGCCCAGTGTGTACAGCAAACTGTTGCTGATCTCCTTGAGGTTGTACGTGTCCAGCTGTACTTGCTCTCTCGACGGCCCGCTGCCCCCTCCGCCCACGGTCTTGGCATGGTCGCGCACTTGCCTCTCGAGCTTCTTGACCACCTTGCCCCACTTGGTGCGCTCGGCCAGCACCTCCTTCTCCACGTGCTGCAGCGCCGTCGCGAGCTGCTGCGCGTTGTCGCGTGCAAACTGGCGCTGCGTCTCGACCTCCTTGAGCCGCTGGCTCTCGCTGTCGAGTTCCATTTCGATGCGCGTCAGTTCCTTCTTCTTCTTAAAGAACGCGTCCTCGGCGCTCTTGACCTGCTCCTCGAGCGTTGTCATCTTGACGGCGTCGCCGCTCGAGAGGTCAGCGCGGTGGAAGCTCTTGCGGTACTCCGAGTTGCGGTCGTCCAAGTGGTCCAGCGCCTTCTTGAGCGCGCGCACTTCCTTCTCGGCCACGCGGATCTTGTCGTCGAGCTCGTCGCCCTCGCGCTGCAGCTCCTCGCGGTGCTGTGCGGCCTTGATCACAAAGTACGCCTGGCTGCGCTCTTCGCCGGGCGGCACGTCGTCGCTGCCGTAGCCTGTGAGCTTGCAAATGGTCTCGAACTTGGCCTGCAGCTTCTTGACGCGGTTCTCGCGCTCGGCCAACTCGACCGACACTTTGTGGCGCTCGTCTTCGATCGCGCGGAGCGTTGCGCGTTGGATCTCGCGGTGCATTGCGATCTCTTTCTTGCGTTCTTCCATGCTCTTCTTGAGCTGGAAGTCGCGGTTCTCGAGCGACACGACTTCATCCGCGCGCATGTTGAGCAGCTCTTTGAGCCGCTTGACCTCGAGGGACTGCAAGTCGTGCTGCACGAGCAGGTCCTCTTTTTCCTTGAGCGTTTGCCGCAGTGAGCTGTGGAGACTCTCGTTGGCGAGCTCGACGTCGGCGATGCGCGCCTCGACGCTTTCCTTTTCCTTGAGCAGCGCTCTCTTGACGCGGTCCTGCGCGCGCTTCTCGTCGTCGAGTTTCTTGCATTGCGTTGTGAGCATGCTCTCCTCGGCGCGCACACGGTCGAGCTCCATCTGAAGCACCTGGATCTGGGCCTGTAGCACCTTGGTCTCGTCGGCGCTGCGCTCGCCGCTCGCCCGCGCGACCTTGCGCTCCATTTGCTGGATCTGGAACTCGCCATTGTACACGAGCTCTTGCTGCCGCAGTGCGTTCTGCTCGAGCACCTTGATCTTGGTGCGCATGTTCTGGCTCGCCGCGCGCGCGCCCGAGATCTCGGCGATCAGCGCGGCCTCCCGTTGGCGCAGCGCAAAGAGCGACTGCGACTTGCGGAACATGAGCTCCTTCTGGAGCGCGAGGTCCTTGTCCATGCGCTTGAGCTCCGTCTCCATGGCTGTGAGGTCGGCCTCAGCCTCCTTTGCGAGCGTCTCGGCGTCGGCAGTCGAGTTGAGGCAGGCCTCGAGGGCCTTTTGCGTGGCCTTGTACCGCGCCCGTGCTATCTCGAGTTCGTGCTTCATGTTGTCCAAGTGGTCGCTCTTGTGGGCGTTGGACGTGCGCTGCTGGTTGAGCTGCGTGACGGCACTCGCGAGCTGGTTCTTGAGGATCTCGACCTGGTCCTTGAACTCGTGCAGTCGCGCCGTCACGAGCTGCATCTCTTGCTGCACCTTGGACTGCTGCCGCTCCTTGGCGCTGATCGCTTGCTGCGCGTCCTTGTTTTCCTGTTCTTGCAATTTCAGGCGGTTCTTTTGGTCGAGCAGGCCATCCTTCTTCTGCTGCAGGCCGTGCCGTGCCGCAGCGTACTGCTCGCTCGCGGCCGCGATCTCGGCGTCGCGGCGCTGCATGGTCTCGATCGTGTCCTGCCACTGCTTGACGAGCTGCTGTCGCTCAGCGTGGAGCTGGCGAAACTCGTCGGCCGTCTTGTCCAGCTCGATCTGCTTGGCCTGCGTCTCGGTGGCCTCGTCTTCGCCGCTGCGGCGATGACTCTGCAGCGTCTTGGTGAGCTTTTCGATCTCGAGCGACAGCTCCTTGATCTTGGCCTCGTCGGCGCGGCGGTACCGCTCGAGCGCGAGCGCGTCCTCTTCCTTTTGCCTCGCCGCCATGGCCCACTGCTCCATCTCGTCCTGGTTCCAGTTCATCTGGAGCTTGAACTTGTCCATTTCTTCATTGCCCTTGAACAGAAACTGCTGCACCGTGTTGAGCTTGGCTTCGAGCTCGCTGCACTCGGCGTCAAAGCGGCGCATTTCCTGCGCCACGCGGCCAATTTCGCGCTCGGCCAGCTGCTTCATGTGCTCTTCGCTCGCCACCTCTTTTTGCTTGGCGCCGTGGAGCTCCTGCGTGTGGAGAAGCTCCTGCTTGACGTTCTTCAAGTGCTCGCTCATGATCTCGACGCGAGACGCTGTCTCGACGATCTCGGCTTTGACCTCCAGAAACTGCTTTTCCTTGGCGCGGATCTTGCGGTGGAGCGACTTGTTCTTGTCGTCGGCAAAGAGCGGCAGGTCGTCAATGCCCGACGGGATGGCGCGACCGCCGCCGCTTGCAGTGACGCCCCTTGCAGTATCTCCTTCTTCGTCGTCTTCGTCGTCCTGGTCGTCGCCACCATCGCTGTGGATGCCGCGCTGCGGCCGACCGTCCGACCGCTTCCACGTGTACGCGCCTCCAGCGCTGGTCGCTCCCTCATCGGCCTCGTCCGTCTCGCGTTCTTCTGGCTCTGCGGACAAGCCGCCACTGCCAAACTGCTTGCGCCATGACGACACTTGCTCGCTTCCATTGTTGTTGTCGTCGTCCCAGCCCGAGTCCACGAGCTCCGTGGCGACTCTGTCGACGTCCGCCGCGGGATCAGCCATCGTACAACACTTATCTTCTCCTTTGCTTGCGTGTCCGGTGGTAGGATGCAGTAGAATTAGGAAACCGCAACAACCAAGACGTGCCTCACAGCAATAGATGGGCCATCGGTTTCATCAAGCCCTGCGACGACGCGAACAAGCACTACATGAAACGTGTATGATGTGAATGGAAAAAAGGCATTTATGAAATAGCACAAAATGTAGTTAGAAGCCATCTTCTCCCAATGCTCATGGAACCCACGAGCTTTTAGACGACACACGCTCCTCGCTGAGCGGCCACAGTCGCGCGGCCGCGTCTCTGTCGTAATTCGGCGCACTCGACTCTTCCTTTACCGGGTATCCGCGCTTCCCAGTGTCAGGACCGTAACAGTCGCCATTCGCGACATCCTCGGCCGTAGCCGCATAGAGCGTGGGCAACGCACCCATGTTTGCCGTCTGCAGCGGCGCAGATTTGATGAGCCACTTCGCCAATGGCCAGACACACTTTGGGAGATTGGCCTCAATCACCGTGTCCCCAACCCCGTCAACGACGCACCCGGGTGGACGGCGACAGAGTCCACGTTCGAAATCTTGGCGGCCTCAAGGCGACGCGCCAATTCGCACGTGAACAACAGAGCCGCGAGCTTGGATTTGGCGTAGCGTGCCCACGGATGATCGGTTTCCTTGACCAACGTGTCGAACTCGAGCGATGAAGTGTCACGATGTGAGAGACTGCTGGCACAGACGACACGCGCAGCGGGCGCGGCCTTGAGCAAATCAAACCGCAGCGTCGTAAGCAGGAAATGGCTCACGCGGTTCACGCCAAAGTGGCTCTCAAGACTGTCAACCGTGAGCAGCTGTGGGGGCAGCGCGACGCCGGCATTGTTGATCAGCACGTCCACGTGTGGGAACACCGGGCGGCGGCGTCGCTCCTCAGCGAATGCACGCACGCTCGCGAGATTGCTCATGCCCACCTGGATGAACTCGACCGAGCCGATCACGCTGTTTTATACTTTTCCTTGAGTTCCATGGGGTACGCGGTCATCTCTTGGTCGGCCGTGCGGCCTCGGGACTCGCTGCGACACGCAAGCACGACGTGGGCACCGTGCTCGGCCAACGTGCGTGCAGTGAAGAAAACCATCCCCGAGTTGGCGCCCGTGACGATGGCGATCTTGTCCGTCTGCGACGGCATCTTGGAGCCGTCCCAAGGCGCCGACGGTGATTGTTTCTGACCCATGCTGGGGGCTGTAATGCCTTCTTTTGCTTTTGGGTTGTGCTGGAGCTGTTCGATTGCCAAATGAGCTCGTTATGGATGCCACATCTTGGCATTGACCACAGAGCATTGCATATCCGAGTCCACCATTTGAAGAAGCTACGCCTCGGCTATAGGAATCGTTCAACGCACTCTAATAGGCCTCACGCTCATCACCACCGAATCCACCATACCTTCGTCAACTGGTTGCCGACTTCAACATGGCCTGACAATTACTCACTATTTTGGATACCCATCAATGGCAGTCCACCATCATCTTACTTTTGCGCAGACGCTCACAGGTGTCGAACCTGACTGATTTATCTATCTATTAGTCGACGACCGAGCTCAGAATTACTAAAATAGTGGATTCCGGTGATAGCAAAGCGATCCTTCCAGCGTGGCCTGACAATCACTCGCGATATGATGATCAAAAGGAATGCACCCATAAACAGATATGCATTCCTCGTGTTTTGTGGACGTACACCAACAATGCTCCTTGGTCAATGCACATTGGTTGCATTCGTCCCGACCTCACTTGACAAACGAGCACCTCCAGCGCACCTCCGACGACACCAAACCCAACAAGACACTACCAACTCCCAACATGGGCCAAACGTCATCGTCCACGCACTGGGACGGCTCCGAGATGCCATCGCAGGCAGGCAAGATTGCGATCGTCACGGGCGCTAATTCAGGCATCGGCTACGTCATCTCGAGGTCGTTGGCGGAACGTGGCGCGTACGTCGTGCTGGCGTGCCGCAGCGAGTCCCGAGGACGTGTCGCCGAACAAGAAATGACCGCGTACCTCGAGCAGCTCAAAAAGAACAAGAACAAAGACGAAGCGATCGGTTCGGTCGAGTTCATGCAAGTGGACATGGGAAATCTCGCAAGTGTGCGTGTGTTCGCTGAAGGGCTACGCCGTCGCCCAGCGGTCGCACATGTAGACCTGCTCATCAACAATGCTGGTGTCAAGCTGCCGCCTCAGCTGCTCACGGTTGATGGCCTCGAAAGCCAATTCGGCGTGAACCACGTGAGTCATTTCCTGCTCACGGCGCTGCTGTTCGACTTGCTCAAGGCCGCGCCTGCCGCTCGCATCGTTGGTGTCGGCAGCCTCGCGGATGCCACCGTCACGTCGCTCGAGTTTGACACGCTGGCGAGGGGTACTGACGATGCGTTGGCACGTTACGGCAAATCCAAGCTCGCCAACATGATGTTCACGCACGAGCTGGCGCGTCGCCTCGAGGCCGCCAAGGTCGCGAACGTAATTTCGGTCGCGGGTCATCCGGGGTGGGCGCAGACCCGGCTAGTCGGCAAGCTAATCGAGTCGACGTACCCCAAGTTTTTGTGGTCGACCATGGGCTGGCTCACAAAGGCAGCAGTGCAGTCGTCGGAGATGGGCGCGTTACCTATGCTCTACGCGGCCACAGCAGAGGATGTCTTGAATGGCGACTATTATGGTCCAGACGGCCGCGGCTCGCGAAGCGGATACCCCAAGAAGCAAGAGTCCAGCCCGCTGAGCCACAACAAAGACGAGACCTCGAAACTGTGGAAGCTGAGCGAGGAACTAACAGGCGTGGCGTTTATCGTGTGAAGGTTCGACTTGAATGGGAAGGCCCGTGGGGTAGAAAGATACTATACTAAGACGGGAATCACTATTATCGTGATGCTGCTTTGACTCGACGTCACTCAACTCTACGGATATACTAAAACATGGGATTGCTGGATCTCGTCCATGACGCCATGCTGGGCAGCGGCCTGCAGTCTCTGGTCGAGCATCTCAGTCGGCGACGCCACAATCGCTTCTATCGCCTGAGTGGGGCCACGTGCATTCGCTACGAGTTCATTTGCCAAACGAACAACTCATTTCGCAATCGAGCAGCTACGGCATAACCCAAAGCAAGAAAGTATCCCAGCTCCCAGCATGAGTCAGAAACAGTCGTCGTCACTGCACTGGGACGGCTCCAAGATGCCGCCGCAGGTGGGCAAGATCGCCATCGTCACGGGCGCCAACTGGGGTATCGGCTACTTCACGGCACGTGCGTTGGCAGAGCGCGGCGCGTACGTCGTGCTCGCGTGCCGCAGTGAGTCCCGAGGGCACGTGGCTGAGCAGGAGATGACTGCGTACCTCTCAGAACTCAAACAAAAGCAGAACAAAGACCAAGTGATCGGTTCGGTCGAATTAATGCAAGTAGACTTGAGCAATCTCGCGAGCGAGCGTGCATTCGCTGAGGAGCTACGACGTCGCCCAGCGGCCACGCACGTGGATCTGCTGATCAACAATGCCGGCGTCGTGTTTCCGCCACAACCGCTCACGGCTGACGGCCTCGAGACTCATTTTGGCGTAAACCACGTGAGCCATTTCCTGCTCACGACGTTGCTGTTTGATTTACTCAAGGCCGCGCCTGCTGCGCGTGTCGTCAGTATCAGCAGCCTCGCGCACCGCCGCGCTGCGTCGCTCGAGTTCGACTCGCTGGTCAAGGGTACCGGTCATCCATTTGATCTCTTCAAACGAAAACACAATGGAGCTGGCGGGTGTACATGTTCCACCGCATCACGGTCGACATGCCGATTGCGACCACTCGCGTCGAAGCCCACGAAACACACGCCTCGAGGGCGTCCGACCGTCGCCCGGCCATACTCGTCCGCATCAAAGAGTCCTCCTCACACAGCAAATGTCTCGCCCGTCAATTCCTCGCTCAGCGTCCACAGTCGCGTGGCCTCGTCTCTGTTTTGGCTCTGCACACCTGGCTCTTCCTTCACCGGGCACCCGCGCCGCCCGTCGAGTGGACCGTAATAGTCGCCGTTCACGACGTCTTCGCACCCATCTCGGACGACTGCAGCGGCGCCAATTTCAGGACCCACTTTGCCAACGACCACATAAACTTGGGGAGCTGCGACTCGACCATCTTGTCCCCCAACGGCGTGTACGTCGTCCCCGGGTGGGCCGCGACCGGATCACGTTCGAGATCTTGGCAGCCTCGAGGCGACGCCCCAGCTCATACGTGAACAGCAGATTGGCGAGCTTCGACTTAGCGTAGCGAGCCTACGGCTGATCGGTGCCCTTGACTAACGTGTCGAATTAAAGCGATGGAACGTCATGGTGCGTGAGACTGCTGACGCTGACGACACGTGCAGCAGGCGCTGCCCTGACCAAGTCGAACAGCAACGCCGTGAGCAGGAAATGGCTCACGTAGTTCACGCCAAATTGGGTCTCGAGTCTGTCGGTCGTTAGTGGCTGTGGTGGGACCAGAACGCCGGCGTTATTGATCAGCAGGTCCACATGCGTGAAGGCTGGGCGACGGCGTAGCCCCTCAGCGAACGCGCGCACGCTCGCGAGATTAATCATGTCCACTTGCACGAACTCGATTGAACCGATCGCTCCGTCGTTATTCTGCTTTTCCTTGAGTAATGTGAGATACGCGGTCATTTCTTGTTCGGCGGCACGCCCTCGGGACTCGCTGCGGCATGCGAGCACAACGAACGCACCGCGCTCGGCCAGCGCCCTCGCACTGAAGTAGCCGATGCCCGAGTTGGCGCCCGTGACGATGGCGATCTTGCCTGCCTGCGACGGCATCTTGGAGCCGTCCCATTGTGTTGACAACGACGTGCGAGCCATGGTGATAACTGAGATATCTCGTTTTCGAACCCACGAGCTCACCACTGACGAATCGCTCAGCAGAAAAAGATCACGTGATCAACGGCGTGGCGGTAGTCAAGCGATGTAGTCGCCTTGCCGTCAAAGCCCCCGTTACGTGGAGGGAGCGAACGTGCGAAGAGCGCGCGGCCAAAGGCTTGAATGCTGGAGTGTGGTGGAGGCGGCCAATTCCAGACTGAGTTAACTGGCTATGAACTGACGCGGTTTGGTTTTTCAATCCCTCCTAGGCGACGTGCGTCCCGTGCAGAAACACAATTAGTGTTGTGTGTGAGGCGCCCCCTGATGACGCCGGCTCTAGAGATGATGGCGACGGTCCTTCAAATTTTCTATTGATCCCATCACCCAGTAGCCAAGAATATGTGACGTGTGTCAGTTTGTCACCGACGTTCACAAGCGGCACGCAAAAGCTGCCGTGAAGAGCCACACAGACTACGCTGTAGTGCAGATATGAAACGCGCGCGAGCGACTACGTCATCGAGCCCGCTGGCACTTCGCCTGTCGATTTTCATCAGTGGCGGTCGTCTACTGACCGACGCTAGCTTTGCATAATAGGTACCGCAGTTCACTCTCAGATGCAACGCAATTTACTCCAGTTCAAAATACTCCGCCTGTCGGCGAATACTGCACTGCGAACTGACGGTATTCGACGTCAGAGGTCTTCCAGCTTGAAAAGTGAGAAGGGTCCTGGTGTCGGGGAACGGCGCAGGGGGCGGCTCTTGGAAGGTATTAGACGGCGCAGCCTGCCATGGAGATGAGGTCCACGGCATCGTTCGCCCAGTCTGTATGACTGCAGATTGTGACGTCAAGTCACTCAACGAGGCCTCCGGATCAAGCTGGTGATTCTCAGTGACACGTGATTTAGGCATCGGATCATCAGTATTAGATTCAAGATAATCAAGCCCCGAAAATGCACTCAACGAAACAACTACTCGCGTCAAAACACAGGCCTAGCCACCGTCTTAGCCATCACCTCACACAGTAAACGTCTCGCCTGATAGCTCTTCACTCAGTGTCCACAGCCGCGTGGCCTCGTCTCGGTTGTGGCTCTGCGGGCGCGACTCTTCCTTCACCGGGTATCCGCGGCGTCCGCCGAGACTGTGCGGGCCGTAATAGTCGCCATTCGCGACGCCCTCGACTGTCGCCGCGTAGAGCGTGGGCAACGCGCCCAACTCGGACGACTGCAGCGGTGCTGACATGACAATCCAGCCGATGAACGAACAGAGAAACTTGGGGAATAACGACGCGATCATCTTGTCCGCAATCGCCGTGTACGACACACCGGGGTGGGCCGCGACCGCGATCACGTTCGAGATCTTGGCAGCCTCGAGGCGACGCCCAAGTTCATACGTGAACAGCAGATTCGCGAGCTTCGACTTGCCGTAGCGAGCCCACGGATGGTCAGTGCCCTTCACTAACGAGTCGAACTCGAGTGACGTGGCGCGGCGATGCGCGAGACTACTGACGCTGACGACACGCGCAGCAGGTGCGGCCTTGAGCAAGTCGAACAGTAACGCCGTGAGCAGGAAATGGCTCACGTGGTTCACGCCAAAATGGCTCTCGAGTCCGTCAACCGTGAGCGGCTGTGGAGGCAACGCCACGCCGGCGTTATTGATCAGCAGATCTACGTGTGTGAAAGCTGGACGACGGCGTAGCTCCTCAGCAAACGCACGCACGCTCGCGAGATTGCTCATGTCCAGTTGCATGAACTCAACTAAGCCTATCTCGTCGTCACTCTTCTTGTTCACCTTGAGTTGATCGAGGTACGTGGTCATCTCTTGCTCAGCCGTGCGGCCTCGGGACTCGCTGCGGCACGCGAGCACGACATGGGCACCGCGCTCGGCCAGCGCACGCGCCGTGACGTAGCCAATGCCCGAGTTGGCGCCCGTGACGATCGCGATCTTGCCTGCCTGCGACGGCATCTTAGAGCCGTCCCAGTGTGTTGACGACGACATCTGACCCATGGTGATTGTGTTGGCAAATGCCCGTTTGGAACTCCGAAGAGCTCACTTCAGCGAAAGAAGATGACGTGATCAGCAGGTGATATTATAGTATTCACCCACTGCAAAAATCAACGGCTTTGGCTCACGTGTGTGAGTGATGGTCCTAAGCTCAGGAAAGATCAGGCAAGGGCATATCTCTTTTTGGCAGAGATCAAGCCATGGCCGCGCACCTCGCACACAAGATCCCGTGGGAGTCGCTCTGCTCGATGCTCGTTATGACTCGCGACGGAGGCGGGTGGCTGCACGATCCCCCGCAAGCGCAAAAGAAACAGCTCAGGCACATTGGTCGTGTGATTGCCCACTCGCTTCGAGACTTCCAGAGCACTTGCAAGACCACGGAAGCGGAATTCGCTATGCTCAACGCGAAGACTTGGGATACTTTCGCCTGTTCGAATGGCGGTTACACTGGGTACTACGACAGTCTCCTTTGGGGGTACATCGAGCTCAACATGCTGCTCACGGATCCAGACCGCATCGCACCGCTCCTTCGAAACGACCGTGGCGAGTGCTCCTACATTCTATCACTTCTCTTGGGTAGTCACGACGGTGGCCACCCAGCGGCGGTCGTTGACAAGTTGGCGCCAGCGTTCGACGACCGGACGCTTCGGCCACTGACCGCGGAAGTGATGCAAACGCTCCGCGACCACACGGCGCTGCTGTTTCGATGTATGTACATCATGCCAGGGGAGAACCGGCTGCTCGACGAAGATCAGATTATCGACAAACTGTTTGGCTACTTTTCCTGGGTCTCGACGGCCGAATAAAGTATAGGGAGGGTGCCGTTCACAACTTGTTTGCTCGTCTATTCTGCTGGGGGTGGCAGGCTTTACTGCCTGCATCGGTCTCCTCCCACTGCATAACTGCATACGTCAAAATTCAAGAAGCTCTTGGCACGGTGTCAGTCATTCTTGGCATCAGAATTGCTCCATATTCGCTGGTGCCACCTCTATAGAACGCCCCCACAGTCCTCACCCAAAGTCAGCATCAACAAGCGCTCACGAGATCCATTCCGCCTCCTTCCGTTCTCGAGTGATTCAGTGGCAGTGGCATCGCATGCACCACTGCGGATACCATGAAGCAAGGGCCTTCCACCGCAGAGATACAGTGTGGCTCACCTCCCAAGCATGCTGCACGACCAACCACTGGGCCTACTCGGTACTGTATTCGCAATCGCGCCATCTTGAGCAACTGCGGCGCTCCGCATCTCTTGCTTTGACATGGAACGGCTATTCTTCCGGTACTGGTCCCCATTCCCCCTCTCTTCGACCCGCATTTCCATCTTCGGCTCCTTTTTGACGGCGGCTTCTGTCTCAGTGGGGACTCCACGAAACCAGATCCCATTCTCAGGGGCTCCGGCTTTCTTGGGGTCATCACCACGATTGTCATCGTGTGTGTTCCTCTTAAAACCGGTGGGAGCACCTTGAAGTTGGATTTAACACATTCTCATTGGTGGAAAGACTGATCAGTGACCTCTGACGCCGTCTCGTCACGGCACCAGAAGGTATCCGTTTCCAGAAGAGCCCAACGGACGGACGCGAGGAGACCGACGGAATCTGAAGCTCATTTCGCGAGTTGCCCGCTCTCCTCCAAGCAGCCTTCCTCCCCACTCCCCTTTTTCCAGTATGTCGACCACTCCGGCCGCGCTCAGCAGCGACGCCATCACGGCGCTGCGTACGCAAGAGCATGAGGCGTGGAAGCAGCAGGAGGACGCCGCCGACCTCATGGTGCCGCTCATTGGCCGCCTCTACCGCCAGCGCAACGTCATTACGACGCTCTTTGGCAAGGGGCTCGTCCACAAGAACAGCATTGAGATCATCAAGCACCACTCGTTTGTCTGCAAGTACGTCGGCACGCAAATGATGCCGCGCGACACGCTCGTCGTGCTCGACGCTGTGCTCCACCACGCGCCGCACGCGTCGGCCATGCGCATTGACGTGGCGCGCACGCTCTTGCTTGTGAGAGACGAGGTCAACGCGATCCTCGCTGAGGAATCCGAAGACGCCAAGGCGGCCAAGGTGCAATCGCTGGGCGCGCTCCTGGACGCCAAGATGGCGCCGCTCGCGATCGCCCTCGCGCCGACCATGACCAAGCCGAGCGACGTGATCCTCTACGGCTTTGGCCGTATTGGTCGTCTGCTCGCGCGGCTGCTCATTGAGAAGAGCGGCCCGGGCGTCAAGCTCATGCTGCGCGCGATCGTCGTGCGCAAGGGCTCGAAAGAGGACCTCGCCAAGCGCGCGTCGCTGCTGCGCCGTGACTCGGTGCACGGTCCGTTCCACGGCTCGATCAGCTTTAACGAAGAGGCCAACGCCATCATCGCGAACGGCAACCTCATCCAGATCATCTACTCGGACGGTCCCGACAAGTGCGACTACACGAAGTACGGCATCCAGAACGCTGTGGTCATTGACAACACGGGTATCTGGCGCGACGAGGCCGGCCTGTCGCGCCACCTCCAGTCCCCGGGTGTGGCCAAGGTCATCCTCACGGCGCCCGGCAAGGGCAACATCCCGACCATTGTCGCGGGCGTCAACGACCACGACATTACGTCGGAGAGCAAGATCTTTTCGGCGGCGTCGTGCACGACCAACGCGATCGCGCCCGTGCTCAAGGCGCTCGAGCAAAAGTTTGGCATTGTCGACGGCCACATTGAGACGGTGCACTCGTTCACGAACGACCAGAACCTGATTGATAACTACCACCCCAAGGAGCGCCGCGGCCGCAGCGCCGTGCTCAACATGGTGATTACGGAAACCGGTGCGGCCTCGGCCGTGAGCAAGTGTCTGCCCACGCTCAAGGGCAAGCTCACGGCCAATGCGATCCGCGTGCCGACGCCCAACGTCTCGCTCGCGATTCTCAACCTCCACTTGAACCCGGACAAGACGGCCGACCTCACGGTCGCCTCGCTCAACAAGTACCTCTCGACGACGTCGCTAAACTCGCCGCTGCAGAACCAGATCGACTTTGTGCAGTCAGCCGAGGTCGCGTCGAGCGACTTTGTCGGCGCGCGCTCGTCGGGCACGATCGACGGCAAGGCCACGATTGTCCAGGGCAACAAGATTGTCCTGTACGTATGGTACGACAATGAGTTTGGCTACAGCTGCCAGGTCGTGCGTGTGTTGCAGACGCTCGAAGGCATCAAGCACACGCGCTTCCCGGACGCGTCCCAGGTCGAGGCCATCGACAAGGCGCTCCATCTCGCCGTCGACTGGTAGACGCCATGGTCTCCTGTTCGTTTGTTTTCTAGGAGCAAGTCGCGATTGACTGAGATCATGGATACCCTCGAGTGTACGCATCTTCACGCTCGTCTTGATCCATCCGCATACACGCTTCCCCCCACAATACAGTATCGTACAACTATCACCCATCCACCCCTTGGAATACCCTTGCGGGTGGAAATAGCTTGTGTGTGGGCGCGTCGTTTCGTACTGTCGCAGCTCTCGAAAACGGTAACTGGGATCACTGCTCACAAATCACGGGGAACTATGCACCGCCGCGACGAGGGCGAGCGGGCAGCGCCTTCGACTCCTCTTCCTCCTCCTCCGCTTCCAGCCGCTCGCTTGTACATTCACGATGCACCGTCGCTCGCGACGCGGTCCATGCACGTCCGCAGTGATGACCACACCAGCAAACATAACAGTCTCCGCTCCGTGTCGCCAACGACAAAGAGTTCCACGCGAGACCTCGCTATGCGGTCGTGGAACTCCCACAGCGCGAGCAGTGACAGCTCCGCTGTTTCGATCCATGACCACAGCCGCGTTCGCCACCACGCAGCGGCGAATAGTCCCCATCTTGTGCAACCGGCTCGAACAGCAACCACCTCAGCACCAGTCGCACGGCCACCTTCCTCCAAGCTCAAAGCGAAAGTCGCCAAGGTACTGTACCGTCCCGATACGGACGACAATGGGCAGCACGAGCCTCATGACGAGCTGCAACAAATCAAAGACTCGGTCGAGCGATTACGCGCACAGCGCACCCACGTCGAGCAGCTGCGCGAACGCAACGAGCGGCTCGAGCTCTTGCTCGCGGACCGCGTCAAGGAAAACGACAAGCTCCGCCTCCAGCTCGTGTCGATGCAGGGTGTCGAGCAGGAAAACGTCGGGCTGCTCAAGAGCTTCCAGCTGCTCGAGCAGCGGATTCACGCCCTTGAGGCGACATGCCATGAGCGCAAGGAAGACGTACGTATCGCGAACGAGCGGCTCGCGGCGAGCGACAAGGCCCGCGCTACGCTGCAGCTCCGCGTCGACGAGCTCGCCGGCGAGCGTGAGTACCTCCGTCAGCAGCTCGGCACGGTCCAGTCGGCCCACGAGAGCCGCGTACGCGAGTTGCAGGCTTCCCACGACCGAGCCCTGGAGAACGAGCGACGAGATCAAAGCGAGTGGCAGCGCAAGGCTCAGGAGCTGGAGCTCGCGCAGGGCCACGTGGAACGTAAGTTCCAGGACGAGCTCGCGCAGCGGCAAAGTGAGACCCAGCAGCTCGTGCAGAAGAACCGCGCGATGGAGCAGCGTGTGCAGCAGCTGCTCGCGACAACCGTGAGGCAGACCACGATGATCGAGGACTGCGATCGCCTGCTGCGCGAGAGCAAAAGCCGCCACGAGACGGCCAAGGCGAGCTACCGCGACCAGCTCCAGCTCAACGCCGGGCTTCAAACCCAAATCAAGGAGCTCGAGATCATGCTCTCGACGCGTGAGCAAGGTCTTGGCCAAGAGAAGACGATGCTCGAGGCCAAGGTCGCCGAGCTCGAGACAAAGGCGCGCAAGCTAAAGGACAAGAACGCAGTCTACGCGGTCGCGCTGCAAGAGAAAGAGGCCCTTTGCGAGAAGCTTCAAAGTGAGCTGCTCGTGCGGGACCGCGCACGGTTCCACGTCGAGGACGTGGTGAAAGAACTGCGCCAGAAAGAGAAGGCGCTTTTGAGCGAGATCTCGACGCTAAAGGTCGCTCTCACGGTACGAACTTTCCATGTGTCTCAGCTGTTTCATTCATTCACATCATGGGCGTGTGAGTAGGACCTGGCCGACGAGAAGAGCATACTGCAGGACCAGCTTGGGGGACTCCGTGGTGAGGAACCTTGCTTGCCTCTAAGCGTGGATGGATGATGGAGGGGAGAAATTTGACTGGGTCTCCTGTTTCTCACAGAACAACTCGAGAAGGAACGGATAGATCGCTCGCGCTGGGCGACGGCACGGCTGAAGCTGCTGGCCGAGTTCTGCGACGAAGAGAATAAAATCAACACGGCGCTCCACCCGTTCCTGGCCACGGACGTGATGACCGACGACGGCCTGGAAGACTTGGAGGTGCTGGGTGAAAGAGGCTTTGGCGACGGAGACGACGCAAGCGACGAGAGTGGTATGGACGCTGCGGTGGCGGCTGCCGGACTGAAAATGGATGCGTTGGATCGACGACTCCTCGGCCGCCCTGCTGTTCACGCGAGAATACACCAGCGGCCGATGCCATCGAGCAAGCCCATCGTCTTTGGCTAACGGGTAGAGATTTCTGCTGTGAAGTGGAAGGACAGAACCTGATCCTGGATCTGGAGGGAGCCTGACAACTTGTGGGCCTCGTCATCGACCGAATCGTGCGATCCACGCTCGACTGGAGACTCGACTCTAGGAAGTTGTGGTGCCTCCCAGAGGTTGGCGGCGACGCCGGCAGCAGCACGCTGTTGGGTGACTTTGTGCGCGCGTCGCAGAACTGTTGTGGGCGACTTTTGATGGACGACTCCGAGTCGGTCTGAAACTGCTTGTGCGTGCACGTCACAGCCAACTATGCGATCAGGAGCAACAATGGCGCGACCACCACGAGGAAGTCGGCCAAGGGAGCGATCCCCTTGGCCCGCGCGGTCGGAGATCGAATCGTAGGTATGCATGTTTTGAGGACGGTAATGAAAGTGGGATAACTGAGTCTCGCGGCAACGGTGTTGATTAGATAACGCTACTTTCACTGGCACAATACACACGGCAGCTACTTCAGGTGAGAGAAAAGACACATAGAAATAAGAAGAGCAGAGGAAAGAGCGAAAGCGTCTAGTGCTCTTCCTCCACATTGGTGAGCGGTGCATACGGGGGGTTCCCACCGCGGGCCGAGTTCAAGCGGTACCGCACGAGGTTCTTGAGCTCGACGACCTTGTGGTCCTGCGCGAACGCCTTCTCGTCCCTCATGAGCCGCTTGGTCGCGTCGATCTCGGGCGGCTGGTACCGCTTAAGAAGCAGCGACGAGACCACGACCGAGACCGAACTGAACGCCATGGCGAGACCGGCACACGCCGGCGGCATCATCGAGTGAAGGAGCGGGAAGAACGCACCGGCGGCGAGTGGGATACCGATGAAATTGTACGCGATCGAAAAGAAAAAGTTGAGAATAATGCGACTGAACACGGCCCTGGAGAGATCAAGCGCGACCACGACGTCCGTGAGCTTGCTCTTAACGAGAATCATGTCGGCCTCGGCCTTGGCGATCTGCGTACCGGCGCCGATCGCCATGCCCACGTCAGCCTGCGCGAGCGCCGGTGCATCGTTGATTCCGTCGCCAACCATGCACACGACGCGGTTCTTCTTGGTCGTGGGCGAGATGCGCGACTGAAGCGCCTTAATCTGCGCGGCTTTCTCGCCGGGCAGCGCGATCGCCTTGACGTGGTCGATGCCCATTTGGCGCGCGATGGCACTAGCCGTGCGAATGTTGTCGCCCGTGATGAGCCAGACGTCGAGCCCCATGTTCTTAAGGTACTGGACGACCGACTTGGATTCCGGACGCGGCGTGTCGGCAAGGCCGATGACGCCAATCAGCTTGTCCTCGACACAGACGCAGACGACCGTCTTGCCCTCCATTTCGAGATCGTGCACCTCCTCGCGAAGCTTGGCGCCCATTTCGATCTTCTTCTCCTCGAGGAACTCAGCGTTGCCGACAAGGACACGCACGCCGCTGCCATTGGCTTCGCCCTTGCGAGGAGGAACAAGCCCTTCGATGCCACGTCCTGGAACCACGTGAACCTGCATTGGGTCCTGCAGCTGCAGCTTTTCTTGCTCAGTCGCCGTGATCACGATCGCCTTGCCCAACACGTGCTCGCTCACACACTCAAGCGACGCGCCGAAGTATAGCAGATCACGCGGCGTAAAGGCTCGGTCTGACACAACCACGTCCGTAACCGATGGGTGGCCCACCGTCAGAGTTCCGGTCTTGTCAAACACAATCGTATCAACGTGACGAGAGATCTCGAGCGCCCGTCCACCCTTGATCAAAATGCCTTTCTTCGCACCGACGCCACAACCCACCATGACAGCCGTGGGCGTCGCCAAGCCCAGTGCACACGGGCACGCGATCACAACGACTGAGATCGCAAACAGCACCGAAATGAACATGTCGTTGGCGTGGCCATCTTCCGCACGCAGACCGAGATCGACCTTGTACTGGTCCGGGATCGCGTTGGTTGCCAGCAGCGTGTACCACGTGAAGAACGTGACCGACGACACTCCCAATACGAACGGCGCAAACACGGACGCGAGCTTGTCCGCGTATGCTTGGATTGGCGCCTTGTGGAGCTGCGCCTCTTCGATGAGCGTGCAAATCTGCGAGAGTGTCGAGCTCTCGCCACCAAAGCAGCTCGACTCGATCACAATGGTGCCCTGCTGGTTAATGGTCGAACCAAATACATAGTCTCCTTGTGCCTTGGCCACGGGCATACTCTCACCGGTGAGCATTGACTCGTCACACGAAGTCGCGCCCGACTTGATCACACCGTCCGTGGGGATGTTGGAGCCTGGAACGACACGTAACAGATCGCCACGCTGTACGAGCTCGATGGGAATTTCACGGTCCGACTCGCCCGGCACGACCAACAACGCCGTCTTCGGCTGCAGCTTGGCCAGTTCCGCGAGCGCGTCAGCAGTCTTGCCCTTGGCGACCGACTCCATGTACTTGCCCAGTGTCACGAAGGTCAGCAGCATGGTCGACGACTCGAAAAAGTGGTGCCCCTGAAAATTCTCATCCATTGCCTCACCAATGAACGAGTAGAGACTGTAGAAGTAAGATGCCGACGTGCCCGTGATGATGAGAAAATCCATGCCCATCATGCCGTGCTTCAAGCCCTTCCAGGCCGCGATGTAGTACCTCTTTCCGACGCCAAATTGCACGGGCGTCGCCAGCAAAAACATGAGCAGCACCTTGAGATGGACGCCATTGTAGATCTTGGTCATGAGGAAATGGTGGACGAACGGAATGTAGCCAAGCACCATGTGGATCAGCATCGCTGGCATTGAAAAGAGCATGGCTGTCATGAGCAGCGCCTTCCACTCGTCGACTTCGCTGCGGCTCAACCCATCTTGGTCGGAACTTGCCTGCACAATCTTGGCACTGTAGCCCAGCGAGTCAATACACTCGATAACGTCGCGCGGTCCCGTCTTGGAGAGCTGCTGGATATGCACGTGGGCTTTATGGAGCGGCAAGTTAACTTGCACCTTGACAACGCCCTTTAATTTGCCCACAGTCTGTTCGATCTTGCTGACGCACGCGGCGCCATTCATGCCTCGCACCGTAAACTTGAGTTCAATCGAGTCGGCGTCGCCCGCGTCGACCGTGTGGGAAAATGTCGCGCGGTAGCCGGCGTCTTCAATACACTTCTTGAGATACGTCTGCTCGTCTTGCACGAGGTCGCGATCGAAAACAACCTCGGCCTTTTGGCTAATGAGCCCGACGCGGCACACAATGACGCCCTCTTGCTTGCGCAAATGGTCTTCGATCGACTTGACGCAGGCCGCGCAGCTCATGCCTTCGACCTTGAAGAACGCGCGCGGGTGCGGCGAGTCGGTGAGCTCGACGACCACGTCGTCGTCTTGCTTGGTCTCTTTCTTCTTTCTGTCCTGCGCGATGAGCTGCAGCGCCCGGTCAACGTCGTACGCACGTGCGACAAAGCCGACAATCTCGACCATGTCGATGAGCTCCTCGAGCGTCGTGCTACCGGCGTGCGCGAGCGTGACTGTGGCCTTGCGCTTGTCAAACGCGACGACCGCGTCGCGCACGCCGTCCACATTCTTGAGCGCGTTCTGAACCGTCGTGCCGCAGTTCTTTTGGCACATCATGCCTTCCACGAGCAGCTCGATCGCGAGCGGATCCTGTACGTCATTCAGCACGACGGCGCCAAAGCCCACGGCCTCGACGGCGTCCACGAGATCGCCTCCAGTGGTCCCTGCGTCGCGGCGGCAGACCACGCGAGCGCTGTGGGTCTCGATCGCGACGACGGCCTCAACCACGCCGTCGACGCTGCGCAGCGCCGTCTGGACAGTCGAGCCGCAGTTCTTCATGCACATCATGCCCTCGATCGCGAGCGTGAAGACGACGTCGCCCGACGCCGCCATCATGATGGAGAGAGAGGGGGAGAGGGACGCGAGAAAGGAGAAAATGCCCAAGTGCTGCGGATGGTGGAACTGAGTGCACAGAAGGCCAGACGGAAAATGCAGTGTGAGAAGGGAACCACCTGGTTTTGGGAGCGGAGAGGTTGCTGAATGAGGGTACGCGGCGGACTGATCTGTAAAAAAAATGTCGCAAATCTTGCTGCACAGAAACATTGCCCCATCATTGCAAGTGAGAAGAACCCTGAAATATTCTTATCCACAGGATCGGGCGGGTGCACGCGAACCCATCGCGTATCACGAATTCATGCGTAGTGAAGACCCAGCGAGGGGGGGGGTTGTGCGGAATCGATGGAGTGAGCGATTTCCTTTGGAGCCTGTCGGAATGCGCGGTGTTGGCGCCAAAGGGGAAGGTGGTGATTGGGTCGCGCCACGAGCCGGCTTTTTCGGAGGCTGATAAGTTGCTGAATGAGGGTCGATCCGACTGGCTCCAGATGGCTCCACTGAACAATGGCGACAAGTCAACAATTGGAGAACCACTGGATATTCATGCGTCAGCCAAAACCACGATGTATTCGCGAGGACGGTGGATGGCCAGCTTCTCCATTTCTCCATGAGAGAATCGTCCTCTACAGTACCAGGCGCGTGTTAGAACCGCTTGGGTAGAGCATGCGACAGCTCCCAGGCGGATGCACCTTCAAGGGATCGGCCACGAAGCGTCAACGATCGGGAGAACCGCGAGACCAAATGACGGAGCTGCAAGGCAAGTTTCGAATATCGCGCAGGGGGGTTAAAAGTGCAACATCCAACAGTGGTGCATAGTACTCTCTCTAGTTAGGGAGACGGCTGATCGCTGACAAGGTTCGACGAAATCTCGGACCAAATGTCGTCGGCAGCCAGCAGCGTGCCAGCGCTCATCTTGCGCACGCGCATTGGCGGCGGTGAGGACGGCACCACTTCGGCAGCAGCGACGTTCTGATGTGCCTTCTTCCTGTTCTTGGTCTTGCGTTTGCGTTTCGAGAGCTCGCTTGTGCTCTTGACGACAACGTCCGTCGCTGGCTTGTTCGATGGCCGAGCCCTGGCTAACTTCTGTTGGGGTCGAGCTGACAAGGCATCATTGCTGCTGTCCTTGCGCACGCGCTTGCGAGCTCCCGTCTCTTTTTTGGCGCCGAGGTGGACATTAGTGAGCGTCATATCGCCGACCTCAACGGGACTGTGGGTCTCAGCATCGTCGTCCACAACGAGTCGACCACATGTTGATGTGTGAGTCGCCATGGCCGCGGCGTCCAGCAGCTTGATCTCGTCACAGGTCACACACAATGCCAGAGAGCACACGCTCTTGAGGCATTCTCGGCGATGCGCTTTGAGCTCTGCGATCGTGTCGTGGAGCGCAAAGCAGAGCGAGCATTTGACGCCGGGTTCCACGTGGACATCCAGTACGTTCATGACCGCCTCCACCTTGAACGTGCCACCAGTACGCGCTTGAAGCCGCTTGACCAGTTCGTCGTAAATATCGATCAGCACGAGCGCATCGCTCGCAGCGTAATGAAGCTGGCTCGTGGACAGCGGTCGACGGTTCCAATTGGACGTCTGCATGGTCTTGGTCAGTCGCTTTTTGATGTAAAAGTATGCGAGCTTCTGGAGACTGATCGCATTGTGGGCGCCCGCAAGCGAGATGGATAGATCGTTCACTTCGACAACGGCCTTGGCCACGGAGAAGCACGACGCCGTAGGGTAGGACGCCACCAGATCCTGAGAGAACGGGCGCGCGATTAGTGAAATCTCAAGAAAAATGGGTTGAAAATGGCGCTTTTGTACCTTGAGATCGCTCAGCAGGCCTTGGCCAAGTTTGATAATCTGCTTCGATAGAAAGAGCTTGGAGAGTGCAGCGTTGTAGACTTTTGGTTGCAGCTTGAGCAGGTCGATCACAAAGACCTCGCGCTTGCCCTTGGCGCAGCGCACGGCCAGCTGCAGCAAACTGCATGGGTTGGATTTCTGCTTGCCGTGGAACACTGGGCGCGTCTCCTATTATTGCCATTGCAATCCAGTCGAGTTAGTTTGGCAGCTACTTGGTCGTCAAGAGCCAAGGCAGCTTTGGCCCGTTTCAACCCACCGAATCGATGCCGACAATCTTGGCGACGCGCAGGCGCTCTTCGCAATAGGGCCAGTCGTTCGCCGAGCCCACAAAGTGGATCACATTCTCTGCGTCCTCGATAATGTACAGTGGCGCGCTGTGGATCTTGGCACTGAGCGCGGCGTTCTTGGCGTTCTTCATGGTGGCTTCCCGCGCTTTCTCGCACAGCGCATATCCCGCCAAGGGTCGTCAGAGATACTGAGGGGCGAGTTGTGTGACCACCAGTTCAGCACATCCATCACATAGTACTGTAGTACGCTCCAATACAGCTCTCTGGTTTGTATGGTTTTTCTTACATTACAGAAGTAGACGCGTCTATTTCTGTAATATGCTTGATGAGTCTTGTCATTGAAGGTCTCGTGGTGACGCGCCGTCCGTGACGAGCAGCTCCCTCTTCGTTGAGATGAGCAAAATGCGTCCGTTAGTCTATTCTGCTGCGTATCTTTACGCTTTCCATTTCTCTACGCCATGGTGCACCTGCCCAGTGGCCAGAGGATCCGGCTTTGAAGTTGGATTCGAATCTCATCGCCTGCGATCCCAGTGGATTCGCTGGGCAAAAACACGCGCGGTCGCGGCACAAGCACCAGCATCAGCAGCGCGATCATTGGCGTCGCGGGTCGCCACAACACAATCGCCCACACGACACCCACATCACGCACGAAGACAGCACCACGACAGCAGCGCCATGGCCAACGAAATGGAGGACAAGGTAATACTACACTAGTATCCACGCATGGTGGCTGTCATGACTGGAAGAGGGAACTTACGATACTGCCATTGTTTCGTAGAAGCAAACGGTGCTCCACATCAACTCGAGTATCACGCACGACTCGGTCACGGCGCGCGTCGCGACGGCCGTGGTGGACCACTTGACCCACCACTACCACCGCCACGTGCAGAACGGCACAAGCAAGCCGCAGTCGCCCGAGGACGTGCTCAATATCGAAGAGCTCGACGTCTGGGGCGACAAGCTCCCGAAATTTGACCGCGAAACGATGCAAAAGGTCTGGCGAGCGCGCAACAACAGCCAGGACGAGGCCGACGTGGCGGCGTTTCGCCCCATTCAGTTGCTCGCTGAGCAAATGCTGCGCGCCGACTTTCTCATGATTACTGTGCCCGTGTGGAATTTCAGCATTCCCTACGTGCTCAAGCAGTACATTGACTGCATCGTGCAGCCCGGGCTGACATTCCGCAACGCCGACGCGAGTGGGCCCAGCCGACCGTACTTTACGGGGAGACCACTTATCATCATTTCGTCGTCGGGTGGCAAGGCGCCGCCGGCAAACGAAGACTTTGTCGTGCCGTTCCTGACCAAGATCTTCGCCATGTGTGGCTTTGACGACGCCCACCACGTCGCGATTGAGGGGCTCGCAACCCACGACAAGCAGCAGTGCTTCGAAAACGCCGTGGAAGCGGCCAACGCGATCGCTGACCAGGTCGTGCGGAACCACAAGCTGCGACTAGAGGCCAACGACGAAGACGGCACCGTCTGAAAGTTCAGTTCACTCGGTGCATGAATGCTGAGCACGCCAAGTCATCTGTGGAGTCCTTCGCAACTTCTAAGCAGTCAAGGCAAATGTTTCTCTCTCTCGTTACTCGCGCTTTTCGTTGGCTGGTTCACTGACTAGCTGCACGACGCGTCCACCTTGGAAAAGCGGTGCGTACGAATGGTGCTGCATGAGGGTTGCGAGTAGGCCGACGTTGACTGCAAAGAAGAGCAGTCCGGCGACCCAGAGTGGTAAGAACGTGTTGTCGCCTTTCATCTCCAAGTGGAAAGCCCAGAAGAGCCAATGGAGCTGCGTGCACGGCGTCGTTAGTGGTGGAGGCGTTTGAGTTGAAAACATGTCGGGCAATTCACGCACCTCGCTGGCAAACCACGCGGCGACCATGAGCCCACCTTTCCAACGCAGACGCAGACTCGTCGTTGGGAAAATGAGCGGTAGAAACGCCGTATACCAGAGAAAGTACTACACAAACCAGCCACGCGCTTACCATTAGCACAAGTGAATTGAAAGAGAAAAGCACTCGACGGGATCGCACCTGCGCCGTGCAGACCTTGTTGAAAATGACAAACACCATTGTGAGTGCGAACAGCGCGAAGCTCAGGTCACGTCCATAGGCGATCGAGATGGTCACGAGCGACACGAGCTGGGGCAAGAACGCGAACAGCCCCATACCAAAGCCCGACGGAGTATTGTACCTTGCCATAGAACGCCAATGAGGAGACCGTGAAGAAATCCATCCACTGGTGGGATCGTCCGTACCGCAAGTAGAGATCGTAGAAGTAGACCGAGAAATTGTGGCGATTGTCTGTCCGAGTAAAGTGGTACAGATACGCTTCGTAGAGAAATTGGAAGCCATACCTATTACGCAGCCATGCTCCATGTTACTGCACAATCTGACCGGGGAAACCTCGTCCGGCAAAAGACGTACATCTGATAGAAGATTCCAATTAGCGAGAGGAAGAGCCCACCACTCACAAATCCAAAGACCACGCGATCTTTGTTCAACTGGCCGGCGAGCTGGATCCAAAAGCACCAGGACGACTTGCAGGACGATGACCACTTGGCGTTGGCGTGGTTAAAGTCGCCGTTTAAAAACTAGCAAGAACAATAGCACCAGTGAGTTTCATCCTCAGACGTGGACAACCTTACAGCAGAAAACCACGTACGACGAGGAAGGCGAGCGCGTAGACGATCGGGTAAATCTTGAAGTGGACGGCAGCACCGTATCTGTTGCACGGAACAAAACACACTTAGCAAACTTCGATCTTCTCCCCTTGAATCAACAAGCCAAGAGAGCATTACGCGATGGCCGACAGCACGACTCGTTTCTGCATGATGAGCAGCAGCGAGAGCAGGACGAGCAGCACGACGATCGCGTCGGCGTTGCCTCGCGTGGAGATGTTGATCGAGAACGGGTGGAAGAGCCACACGCACGTGTACCGTAGCGCACCTACACAGCGAAAGACCAATTACACACAGTTAAAGAAACATTGAAGTTCCTAAAAAGGCTCATGGAGGCCCCACTCTCGGTCGGTAGGCCTCGCAGCCGTAGGATCTCGAGGATCAGATACCCAGCGACGAGATCAGCGGCAACAAAAAGCAGCTTCCCGAACGCTTCATGGACGAAGATATTGGGCAACAGCATATACGCTCTACACACACAAATCCCCACGAGGATCAGTCGGGGCTCACACAACTCGCAGGGGCAGCCACGCACAAGACGGGAGTGTAGCGGTACGTCGTGCGGTCGAACGGCGAGTTGCCCGCCGCGACTTCGCGCGCAGCGTCCGAGTAGACGTCATAGTCGACGTCTGTGTACTTGACCGGCAGATACGCGTCCTGGAACGCGCCGTACGCCAGTAGCGCCATGCGCACGGCGAACGCCGCGCCAAACACAATACTCGACCGCATCACGATCCAATCCGTTTTTTGGGGAGCGAGAAACAGACGTTCAACAAGAACTAGGCGATGCTGTTTTGTGTCAAGGCTAATTGGGGGGCGTGAACAACTGAAACTGAGGGCATTCCCGTTTCGAGACCTGCTTTCTTTTCGCGAAGTTGGTTGACTCAGCATCTTCGTGCACGACAGGAAATGCCGACAGGGAAAGCGCGGACGAGCACGGAAAAGAAAGAACTATGTCGGGCATGGGTGCGCAGGTACAGACAAGGAAATGGAGAGCTATTGGGGCGACATCGACAAGACGTTGTTTGAAGCCATGACGCCCACTCGACATTACCTACCAGCGCCGAACGACCAAGGCTATTCGGAACAAGTTTGGGACCGTGCAGCACCAAGTTTCAAATTTGCGGGACACTACAGTCGCTCGAAGTGAAACCGGTCAAGCAGAGCGAACAATGTACGATGCCGCTGTGGCTTTATTCGAGAGACTGGAAGGTGGGGAGTTCCGCCATCGCGATATTGCTGGGACGTCTTCCGTCACAAGCCGAAGTTTATGAGATCCATCGGTGGTGGCAATGGCGACTCAGATGGTGCCAACGCTGAGCAGGACGTGGCGAGGCCGTTTGGCCAGAAAAGCAAAAGAAGAACGTGTGGAGGCCGCGACCAAACACTCTGAGGTAAAGGAACTATGGTGCCCCGCAACCGTTTGCTCGAAGTGCAGACAGCGCTCGCTGTGATGACCCACGCTGAACTGGATGATCCTGAGGGGAAGCGCAGGGCAAGAAACTGCTGCTCAGCGAAAGCAAAGCAGGTGCCGGCCACATTCACATGCACAAAAGGATAAGTTCTTGGGCTGGTAAGTCGCTGCTGGCGTTAACACCTCGTGTGTCAAAGTCGCTGACGAGGTGAACCGCAGGCACTCTGGTCTGAAGTGGGAGGCGCGACAGGATTGTGAGGCCCTGTAGGGTTGCTGCTAACTTGTCGCGCGTGGATCACAGGTCACACGCGGACGAGCAGCCGAAGCGCAGAGCCGGTAGTTCAGCCGCTTGACGATTAGCCGGATGCGCGGTCGGGCGGATTTCTCTTCGCCTGAGAACTGCAACCGGTCCTGCCTTAGATAACGTGCTGGCGCAGCCACCAAACACGCTCCGTCGAATCACCACGGTCATCAGGTGCAGCACTCGCGTCTGCACCCGGGAAGTAATAACGTCGCCTACTGTTAGCGACGGGACTTGTCCTATTTCCTAGTCCTCTCGACTCTATCATCTACTACCCTACGTCGATACGGACACCATCTGCCTGGCTCTACCCCTATAGTGACAATAGTGAAAACATCCTTCCCTGCCTCTGCAGCTTCCGGTTCTACCCCACAGCTGTTCTAACCGGCTAGCGATGAGGCACTGGGAGCTGCGTTGAGGCGCTTGGAGCCGAATTGATGAGCTGGGCAGGAAATTGAGGTGCTGGACAACACAATGCTGAGGTCCTGGACACGGAACTGAAGTGCTGGGTACCCCGAAGGACCAACAGCCACCTCCCACTGCGCCTCAGCACCCAAGCGCCCCACACCGCAGTCGCCTGCTGATGAAGTTCTCCGACCAGAAGACGCCGTTTTCTCCCTCCGCCGATCAGTAAGCTCTCATGGCAAGGTGCCCGATGGGATCGGACAACCCTTGATCAAGGCGCGATCACCCGCCAAGTCGAAGAAGAGAACTCAAAAGGGGCCGCGTCGGATTGAAGAGTCGGAGTCTGAGGTGGACGGGGAGACGCACGATCACGTCTCGCGAGTTCGTCCGAACTACACAATCGAGTGGGCGTCACGCTGGGGACGAAGAAGCCGTGGCTGATCCTGATGATGAAGTCGACAGTGACCTGGACGACATAGCGGAGCAGTTTGACCAGAGCGGAGGTGACGAGGACGTGAGCAGCCATGGCAGCGACGATGAGCAGGATGACAAGTCGGATGACGAGCAGGTCGACCAAACGTCCGAGTCCAGTTTACCTATGCCATCAACCGAACGGAAGCGTCAACATCAGTCACCTTCCCTCAAGCCATGGGGAAACGAACGTTCAGAATCACCTTTCCTGAGGACTTGAACTAGGGTCTCTAAGTACATCAGTACATTCGCGTTCGTACTTAACCTGTGTAACTTCTGTACCTAGTACGACCAGTACCTGGTGCGTACGGTACTTAGACTGGACCGTGTCATCCCAATGGGAAACACGACGAAGGACGTCACTACTCCCAAAGACGCGGTCCGTGTGGTCTGCTTGATTCTTCGGCGCTTGCACAAGGACTTGAAGTTCAACTATCTTGAGGAACGCAACCCTGCGGTGGGTCGAGCCTACGACTACGCTTTGATACGGATCGAAAGCAGGCAAAGCTGCCCCTTCTCAACGGTAGTGGTACAAGTTCAGCAGCTAGCTGGCGCTGTAGAACCTCGCTCACGCTGCCTTGCGCCTCTCCATCAGCCAATAAAACACGAGCGACACCGTTCCATTCATTTTCGTCGCGGAGAAGCGCGGCACTGGAACACGGCTCTTCTTCTTCGGCAACCGGGAGACTGGAGGGCCCACATGGAGCTGCGGCGGCGACGCTGGGTGGTGAAGCGACCATGGCTGTGACAGCATCACAGTCTTCTTCACCAAAAAAACAACGTGCTGGTGCAGGACTCTCCTTCATCATCAGAGCTGCCAATCCGCTGGCCCGACACCTGTGCGCCTTGCTGGGAGAGCAAATGATGCTGGAACGCAGAGCCCTTGACATTGCGGTTGGCGGGCTGAACGACTCCACGGATAACCCAATCTGGTGGATCATCTTCTTCTTGCTTCCCCTCGTCCCCGTGGAATGGGTTAAAGGGATCAGGAGCAATGTACGACGATACAACTGCTTGGAACGCATCCAGAGGGGCTGGGGCGTCGCTGAACATCGAAGTCGAATCGAAACACGCACTGAAAGCGGTTGAAGTGTCTAGCCGCATCACCTGCTCACTTCTTTGTCGTCGGTGTCCTCCGTGTGGAAAGCACCATCGAGGATCTGCTTTATCGCCGAGCTGGCGATTCGCAGGTCACATGGTTGGGCATGGTGCTCGGCATTATGCCGCTGCTGGAGAGCGGTGATCTCGGGTGCACACAGGCGCTCAAGAACCTCCCTGGCGTTTCTGCCCTCTTCGCCCTGAGCCATCAAGGCTTGGGGAACTTCTAGCCACGAACGTTCATCATCCTCTTTGGCAAACTGGAAGCGTTGGTGCTCGTTGATGAGAGCTGGCTCGGCACAAAATGACGACGCTGAGGCGACCTGCTGGCTCCTCGTCGAGCCCGCATCGCGAGGGGGAGCTGTCCGGCAGTGCTTGCGCTCATCTTCACCCATAGTTCGTTTGCCGTTTGTATCTGTGAGGGAGACATGGAGATGATCTGTAAATGATCTGTCTGTCAGAACCCCCGACATCTAATTCAAGAGAAAAATACATTACGCAGTCAGGAAAATGTGTCTATCACATTCATGCCCCGCCATTTATTCACTCATAACTGTTCAAGTCACTCTATAGAAAGAGTACTGATGAGTATGAATGACCCCACTCTTTCAAAACAAATAGATCCTCAATGAAGCATACCGAAGAACGGATACCTCTGTACAATTAGACTTATCGCGAACTCTACAGTAATCATACACATTTCATTGATCTGATTCACACTTCGGTGGTTCCTAACCGAACTAGATTTTGGCGCATTATTGGAGTTCGTGCCTTTCATAATTTGTGTTATCATCTTATCGTCATGCTGAGCATAGGCCGAGGGGACAACGGTGCAGTGATCCTATCGCTGTTGTATGTGGCTTGAAGAGGAACCAGAGATCGTCTGATCCGTATCGGTACCGTAATATATCAAGTTTTGGTTTCAATGCCATATACTGTTTAGTGCGCCTGAGTTGGTCGATCGGCACCAGGTGCTGGTCATAACTGAGACATCCATGCTTGCCCTTGGT